>DWHP01004707.1:0-12395 GCA_018247895.1 Parnassius honrathi
CCATGCTGCAGTTATATTAGTAGTATAGTTGTAGCACGAATGGGTCAGCTCGACCGGGGAAGGACCACGCTCTCACGGAATACCAGCGTAAAATAATAGCTTAATGCTGCTGTGTTTCGTATGGTGAATATAGAGAACCGAAGACCCTTTTACTGGAAACGTGGCATTCCATCTTAGTCCTCACGGGTGACAACGCATCTGCATTTTGATTATTAATCGAGAATTAATGTAGCCAGTCTATGGGCCACAGCATCCACTTACCATCATGTGGACTGTGTGCTAGTTTGTCTTCCATATTCTATAAAAATATCGTATCAATAATAGTTTGAATTGGTTATTTTAACGCGCTTTTCGTGGTTTTGATTCTAAATGAAATTTATCTCGTGCGAAAATTGTTTAAAGTACCTACAGTGAGTATTCTGACACACTCGTAGTGTTTTAGAAATGTTTCTTTGAAAATAAAGTAATTATTGTCATCCTTTGCTTTCCTTTATTATAAATCGTATCATGTAGATAAAATAAATAGAGGGCACTATTAAGATGTTAGGTCGTAGGTCATAGGAAAACGGTGAAAGCTCAGTGGATTAACAAACGCTGACCTTGAATTTTAGAGCACATGAGCAAACTAAAGTCGATTTTTACTGACACCAATGACCTTGTTAATAGTAATTGGTTTCGAACACCGTCAATAAATTATTCCAATATACATATTTTAAGTAGCTCCTTTATTATTATATAAAATATCGCAGTATCAACGTCGCCTGAACGTCGTTACATTAAAAGTTTCATCCCCTATTTTCTACCATGAGGGGTGGGATTATTCTTCAAATTTATATAACATCATCCCCGAAGTTTTTTTTAATAAAAAAGCTATCAATAAACATCGAAAATGAGGCAAACGAGCACGCGGCTTACCTGATGGGAAGTGAAATATCATATCAAATGCGTTGCGGGCAGTTTACAAAGGAGTTAAAAAGGAGTAAGCTCTTTATTTGAAGGTTAACATTGACGAATCGAAATTGAAGTTAGTTTACATTAACGAAAAATTCGCGTAACATAAAAAAAAACACAATCGAATTGTTAACTTCCTCCTTTTTCGAAGTCGCCTAATAGCTATTTTGTCATTGCATTGAATTTCCATACTATAATATTTATTTCAATAGCTTTTGAAAAGAATTTTAAGTAGCTGAAGTGTCAAATACCCAATGTTCAATTGCGTGGGGTAACGCCAACGAAAACTTCTTGAGGAAACCTGTACCACTTATCAATATTTTAAAAACGTGGTGCGACATTTCCCCACTCAGCCTATAAATATTGCAGCCTATAAATATTGCAATGGAATATTTATAGGCTGTTATTCTGATACTCATCGATAAATAAGATTATAATACTTTCTGGTGTTAAGTGTTGTCTACGCTAAAATTTTTTGTGAGTGAGTCGAGTGCAGAAAATACTGTAACTGTTCACACAGCTATTCTCCGGCTCTTCGTTTCATTCATTTCACAATTTGAAGTCTGTAGTCTCTGCCTACCCCTCTGGATAACAGACGTAAGTGTTTATGTATGTACATTAAAGCCTAGGAATGTATTCCTCTGTAATATAACCCTTGTTTTACAATCTTTGCTCCATGAAAATTTAAACTTATTGATTGACATTGTAATGGTATCAACAAATTCCTGACTCACAAGGAGTTGCTCCATTAATGCACTCCTGACTCACAATGAGTTTAAATTTTTTTATAACTTTTTTATAACACAGCAAGTTAATTACTTCCGACACGTTCGATATAGGAATCACAGCTGACCTGTACTTTATGGTAAGTGTCGTATTCCCGACGAACAGTATCGCTTACAGCTCCATTTTGTTGAACTTGTCCAGCACTTTTAAATTTATAACCCATTTAAGAAAATATAAAATGAGAAAAACAAAATTATTGAAGTACACATATTTATTAAAAGTGTTAAACTACTTACAACCAGATTGCAAACAGACCAGCAATACAAATAAAGAAAAACATAATGATTTCTTATACTTACGCGAACACTACACACTGATTAAAACTACTTTTACGGATTTTATCGTGTTTGATTTTAATTCCCGACGTTTCGGGTACTTTTCACCACCCATAATCACGGTGGACTGAGATAACTGACGTCCCGATGTCATTGTTAAACCCACTCCGGATTCCTTCAGCTTTTTCAATTATTGTTTATGGTCCGATCTATGCAAAATGAACTGATTGTGATTTGAAGTTTTGCAGTGGTATACTTGGGTTTAGTTTTAATTTTATTGATTATAGAGTCCCAAGCAGGTGGTAGTACCCAGCCTTTTTCTCTATTGAAATTAGGATGAATTATATTTAAATGAATGGGTCGGCTTGACCGGGGAAAGGATACACTCTCACAGAATACAAGTGTAACTGCAAAGGCGGTGCTGCTGGGTTTCAGCGTGAGCCAGTTATCTTAACACGCTAGTCGCATTTTTTCTTCACCAAAACGTTTTCAATTAAAGCAAAATTTGTTGTAATTTATCTCAGATATAAAGTATCCGCAGTAAGCATTCAAACTCACAGTATTTTAGAAGTAAATATTGTCATTCTTTGTTTTCCTTTTAATGTTACTCTATAGATACAAATTATATGATGTAGATATAAAACAAATATTGGGCGCTATTGTAATGTTAGACCGTTGGAAATCTATGAAAGCTCAGTGGATAAATGTTCACCCCGAATTTTATAGCATATTAGCGAACCAAATTCGATCTCTACTTGCACCAATGACATTGTTAATTGTAATTGGTTAATAGAGACCATCAATAAATTACTGTGATATACATATTTTAATTAGCCACTTTTAGTATAATCGTAAAACTTGGTCGAATTTGTATTTGAAGTTAAACGGGATTTTTAAATTGATACCTAATATTGTTCAAAGTATCACAATCTCAGTGTCATCTGAATATAGTTAATCAAAAGCTTCACTTCCTATTTAGCCACCATAAGGGATGGAATTTATGTTTTACATTTTAGGGGATCATTCCTGATCATTTTAATAAAAAAAGTTATCAAAATCTGTTTTTTTCATACATATGGAAGAGGGGCAAACGAGCATGCGCCTCACCTGATGGTCAAGTGACCACCGCCCATGAACAACTGCAACTCCAGGGTAATTGCAGGTGCGTTGCTGGCCTTTTGTTAGGCCTCTCAGCCACCGGAATAAGTGGCTGAGAGACTTAACTACAGCAGTGGACTGCCGCAGGCTAATGATGACGTTGATGGTTTTTTGAACTAATCCTTTATTAAATAGGGAATTGAAATGTGGATTATTTTCATGTCTTATTTACTAATTTTTATTTATTTATATCATGTGTAGGCCGACATAACGACTAATGCATTCTCTACCAGTCATAGATTTGTAGTTTTTTATACAAACAGGATAAGAACAGTTCACCTAATGGTATGTCAATATTGTGATAGAGACCTATCTGTTCTTGATTAGGAATCAAAATTTAGTCGCAGGGAATTGAACCTGACGATAAGATGGAATGCCGCTTTGACAGTAAAAGATCTCCGGTTTTTTTTCGTACGCGTCGATCTATTCATTGTGCCCTGCAGCCATGAAATAGCTAGAGATGTTTGTGTACCATATAGATATAATAATGTCCGCAGCACCTTATGCGCTTATCAAAAGCAGCGAGCTGCGTTCGCACGGTATGACCAATACTGAATTATAAAATGTGGAACACTGTATAAACACGAAAAAAATGTAAATACACTATTAAAACTTCTACGTACGTTATGAGTTATGACCGTAGTATGGTCATCCGGTTAATAATAATAATATATAATAATATGGTTACTTTCTATGGTCGTAACTTAAAAAATACAGGCTTGTTTACACAGATGACTGTGATACGATAGCTCTATATCTGCCAAACAAATAATAAAGGTTTAAAGGGTTTTTAAAACTGATTATATTGTATAACAGAATTTGTAACTACGTTTGTAATGATATTTTATTCCTCTTCTTTTTTAGGGCCATTACGCACATTTTCTTTCTTTTCATGGCGGTCGGTCTCAACAGCGACCAGCTATCTGGGCAAGGCAGGATTTAAAGGCACTAGTGTATGCGAACGCACGGGTGCACTCTGTATTTCCTCCCTCTCAAAGAAACCGACCGACCGGTGATAGATTATGCGCAGGACTAACGGCTTTATGTGCTTTCCGAGGCCCGGGAGAGAAACACCGTCTACTTCCTAACTCCAGGCTGCTGCTGAGAATTTCTTGTCACAAAAATCCTGTAACTTTTTTTTATTTTATTTTTTATTTTTATAGGATAGGGTGACAAACGAGCACACAGTCCACCTGATGGTAAGTGATTACGTCATCGATCATCGAGTGACGTTGTCATCCGTGAGGACTAAGATGGAATGCCTCGTTTCCAGTCAAAAGGGTCTTCGGTTCTCTACACTCACCATACGAAACACAGCAGCATTAAGCTACTATTTGACGCTGGTATTCCGTGAGAGCGTGGTTCTTCCCCGGTCGAGCCGTCGCATTTGTGTTAAACTATCATGTAGCTGCAGCGATGGTCTACAACGTATAAAATCTATGTTAAATGGACACGCACGTACTAAGATAATTTATTTGTAATTATCAATAAACTAATTTATCTACCTATATATCTTTGAACACAGACATTACAAGCATTTTTAAGTATTATAATAATTAACTCTCGGCCGGTTGGTTTTCCCTGTTGGGGTTTATCTATTTACTTAATTATATTTTATTGCATATATTCTACTATGTATATAGGTATTTGATTTTATCTTTGTTATGTTTATATATTATCCTCATAAATTTGTATAAGTTTATATTTATGTATTCCAACCAAACTAGAAAACAATAGAAATATCTCCATAATATTACTTAAGTACTATTATATCGTGCTACTGAGCTCAATGGTAGCCAATTAGAATATAATTAGTTAAATTTTGTCCTAATTCTTGTGAGGCAAGCTAAAGAGGCATTGGATAAAATTAGCATCCACTTTTCCAACTTTACAGCTTTTTTTTAACAAATTTCAATATTTTTATTAACTGGCTTTACGGCTCTGGGTTCTAGCACCTCTGAGCATTTCAAATACGAAATATTATAAGCGCTGTAACTGGGAACGGATAGTTTAATAAACATCTGTTTATGTTACTCGTTTGTTCCAAAAAGCTCTTTTTACCTGCATGACATTAAAAAGTTGTGTTAGGATTTCTCGAAGATCTAAGATGACTCAAGTAACATTTAACCTTCTTTTTATGTTGTAGATCCACGCTGCAGCTATATTATGGTATGAGTAGGTACGGCTCGATCGGGGAAGGATAACAGAATACCAGCTTAAAATACCAGCTCAACGCTGTTGTGTTTCGTATGGTGAGTGTAAAGAACCGAAGACCCTTTTTACTGGAAACGAGGCATTCCATCTTAGTCGTCAGGGATGGCAACGAACTCGCATTTTGATTTTTAATCGAGTATTCATGATGATGTCAATGGGCCACAGTATCTACTTACCATGACGTAGACGGTATGCTCGTTTGTCGCCCTTATTCTATAGAAAATTAACAACCTATCAGAAAATACGCGTTTAGTCGTGAAGCGCGGAATTAAACTGTGTAACTTTAAGTACTTAACTAGCTAGATAGGCTTATTTTGAATTACTTTTTAAAGTTTTTCTTAAAGTATATGTCATTGTATATTTATCGCCAGCTGTAATCACCTGGTACGATTCCTTTTGACTATTTATTATGACCTAAATTACGAACGCACGTTCAAGTATGTTTACTAAGCCTATTGTTACGTAAGGTACTACCGTGCTATTGTGCCGAGCCAATACCATATTATAATATTTTTCCATATTCGTATCATATTCGCGTATTGTATATTATATATACAAAACTCAACAATTATTATTGATAGTTGATTTAAAAATATACTATGGAAATATTAAATTTAAAAAAAGAAACGGAATAAAATATAAAACAATAAAAAATAAAAACAGAAAAGTATTGTTCAATTACATGTTTTTATTTGTATAAAATTGAAATAATACACAAACTTGCAGTCCATCTGATAATAAGTGACTACTGCAGCCCTTGCATTAAACTCAAATATAGAAGGATGAAGATGCGTGTTCCCCCTGAAGACTAAGATAAGTGCTCCACGGCCTGTAATTGTTGATTTTTATTTGACGCTGTTGTCGTTCGCCGGTACGTGTTGCACATCACCTCATCGTCTAATCTCATACCACGCATGTGCTTTTTCCGGTAAGTAAAAAGGTGAAAATCACTCGTGGCTAGGTCTAGAGAATATGGTGGGTGTTGCATCAATTGAAATCCAAGAGTTCGGATGGCAGCGCCTGCAACACGCTATAGTCCTCGACGTTTATTCCCTAGTTCTTCACATAATTTTTTGATTAATGTTGCGTCCGGGTATTATCTTCATTACATAATTATTATACATACTGTATGCCAAAAGACCTTGGCCTTGAACCCTTTACACAGTGAATCTCTTGGCTGGCGAGGGAAACGCTATTTTTCACACCTTGCTTCGATTTTTCGTCTCCGGGTCAAAATGGTGTACCCACCTTTCATATTCGGTTTTGTAAAAACGAGCGCAAAAAGAATCTGGATTTTCTTCAATTATTGCTAAATTTAGCTTTGAAATGTCAACATTTGTTTTCTTTTAGGCGTCTGTTAACATTCGAGGAACCAAGCGTGCGGCCACGGTTTTGAATTTTAAAGTGTGAGTTAAAATAAACTGAATTATTCATAAAGAAAGCTTTAGAATCTCAGCTAAATAATAGGTTAGGTGGTCACACGTCGATCTGCCTTAACAATTCCTTAAATTTGTTTAACGTTTTCTTGCGTATCGGCCGTTGCTGGCCGCTCGGAGCGTGTGTTGTCATTACAGGCGGTTCTGCCGCGTTTAGGAGTAAATTCAGCGCACCAGTATGCCACTGTAGAATAAAAGGGAAAATTTTTTGACAAAGTGTGCAGTTCTTCAAAACACTTTTTAAGTATTTTGTAGAACTGCACACTTTGGTAAAAAGAAGAAAGTAAAACTTTTCAGGCCGAAATATTTAATACCCGGACGAGGTTCGAGCTTCATTTTGCATACCAATCGAATTCCCACCAAATGTGAAGTTTGAAAAAACTAGTTATTTCTGTCCTTGACTAGTAACGAATTTAAAAAAAAATAGAACGTATTTCTATAACACATTGATAAGTGTCCTATTCCGAAAACTTATTAATCTACCCAATGTATCAACTGCTCTCTTGCCGAATTTTCTCTCAAAAAATCGACTTAACTCGGGCGTGTCTGATAATGTTATGTTTCCTTCTTAAATTATTTTCGTTCGTTTTGTAAGGGATCGACTTGTATTTTCTAAATACAGTGTTTAGAATATATATAGGTAATCTCACAGAAAAAATTCCAGTAGTGAAATAAAATCTGTCACTTAATACGCGGCATAAAACACATAACTTTTATAAATGCTCTTTGTGTTATCTTCAAATCAAGAAATCTGATTTTAGAATTTTTACTCCAACCAATATGGTTAAGCTGTGCGTTAAAACCGAATGCGCAAGAGAAATGTCAGTTTCGCGCGAGTGACTCTTAGGGTCATTTTAAACAGAAACGCGACGCGACGCAACGAAGTTCCTGAAGAGACCAGTGGTTTCGAATCGCGTAGCGCGCCGCCGCAAGACGCATCGCTACGTCGCGAGGCACATCGTGAAGTCGCTAACAGGGGCGACGCGATGCTTCCTTAAGCAACGAGACACCGCGCGTTTAAGCGAGAAGCTGCGCGGTATTAGTAATAGTAGTGACAAGTCACCACAATGACTTCAGGCTGCGCCTCGCGGCGTCTAGCGACAAAGCAAAGCTGCGCCAGATGCGCCGCGCTACGGCGCGAGGCAACTCGACGCGCAGCGTGATGCTGCGAGGTATTTTAGAATTGAATTAAATCACAATAAAATGTGTACATTTTTGCGTAGCAAATAAAGTCATATTTTGTATTATTATCTTAAAAAGTGTGCACCGCGTCGCGTCATGTAACATCTCGGTGTGAACTGACTCTTAGAAGAAACATCATAATGTTTTGAATGCCCATAATATGAGTTTTCTTGTTCTATTCATAATCAATTCAATATGACTATGCCACAACAAACGCTGATCAACAGTGATACCCAGATATTTCGTGTTGGTCACTTATAAATTCAGCACGTGAACAGCTCATAGTTGGAATATTATCGCATTTGTGGATAATCATTTTATAACCAAGTTATTGTACTTAATGAAACAGATGTATTTACTTATTTGTATATTTTGTGTTAAGAGAAAGAATCTTGGTTAAGATCGCTTCAGTCTGCACTTTCAAATGTTCCCAGCTTTTGGCTGATAAAACTACGGTCGTGTCATCAGTGTACGAAAAAATACAACCTCCATTAATTTTCATATTACGTAGTCTGTTAATATACTCGAAAAACAAAGTTGGGCCAAGCATACTGCCTTGTGGCGGAAAGTAACGACATTATATTTCGTGAATTACGGTCACTAAGATAGCTTCCTAGAAGTTTCAACGGTGAAGCTCTAACTTTTACTTTCATCAATAATAACAAAAAAATGCAGATGCGTTGTCATCCGTGAGGACTAAGATGGAATGCCTCGTTTCCAGTAAAAAGGATCAGAGCAAGTCAAAAATAGGAAAGCGTGGTCCTTCCCCGATCGAGCCGACCCATTCGTGGTACAACTACACTATTATAACTGCAGCATGGCTCTACCACGTATAGCGTGTTCATAATATTTAAATCAAAAGTTTTCCACAGCGAATTTTGCAGACCTTATTTTATTTTGAATAAGAAAGCAGAAATTAACTTGAAATAAAAATGAGTTATATCATACTTTGTCACGTGTTTTATATAACAACTTCGACATTTTGTTTCACTTAGCCCAAAAAACTCGTTTTGTGAATTAATGTACTTCTAATGACTGGTTTGGGGTCAACGACACGACTTAATGGGAAGAATATTTTCGTTGGTCTGATGGTTGTAGTAGTCCGATTGCTGATCATGTGGTCCCGGGTTCGATTCCCAGGTAGGGACAAAAATCAATTATTGAGTTTTTCGTCAAGAAATTCTCAGCAGCTGCCCGGAGTTAGGTAGTTGGCGGTGTCTCACCCCCGTGCCTCGCAAAACACGTAAAGCCGTTGGTCCTGCGCCTGATTTCTCTCCTGTCGTATCGGTTTACTGTCCCATCGGATTATGAGAGTGCTGTGCTCGCGCATACACTTGGGCACTATGATCCTGTACTGCGTTCCTGCGTCTCCGTTGAGGCTGGGCGCCGTGGCCGAAATTCGGTCAGGAGGACTTCATTATATTATTAGTTTTATAAATAGTTTTTTAAATATTTTATTTATTAGACTTTTCTCACTTTTTTTCCTTTGTAGCCGATTTACACTTCGACAAGTTCAGTAACGAGTTTAGTTACAGGGCAGTTGACAGTAAACGGTTAAGTGGACGTTCAAACGTCTCCGTGGCGAGTTTAGTTGAAAAAATACAATTTTCTATTTTGAGGGTTGAACGCTGTTCGCGTTGCGTCCTGTCAACTTATGTATAATATATTGTACTGAACTAAACTCGCTCGTTCCTCGTTTACACAAGCGGCGAGTTTAGTTGCGGGCAACGTCCGAAGCCGTTCGGGCTGTGTAGTCGTTGGTTGCGGGTGACGGTAAACGCGTGGGAGGGTAACACTTCCCACTTAGCTCACCGAAAAATAGACCAGTTGGCTATCACGTTCAACTTAATTGTTAACCTGCTACTTAACTCGCTAATTTCCGTTCAAACAATATGTTCAACTTTACTCGCCGGTTTCGCGAGTTAACTCGCTACTGTACTAGTCGAAGTGTAAATCTGTCTTTATATCGACGAGCACGTGGTAAAGCAGCACTTACAATTACAATTGAGAATTTTGTTGATGCTGGGAGGAAACCGGGATCGAACATGAGATTGCGAACAACATGGAAGAAACCGTACGGTTGTTGCGTACTGTGCAATTTAAAGCGAGCTCTTAAGGTGTAGACCCACGTTAGAGGAGCCGAGGATGAGCGGAGCATGAGCCGAGCACAAATTCGTGTAGAGTGGACCAACTTACAAGTCTCAAATGAGCGCGCTTCGAGCGTTTGGTTCGTGCCCGACTGTGCTTCGCCTATTTTTAGTTTTTTGACGAACACAAAGGAATTTGGTCACGCTCGCAGTGCGATTGTTGTTGGCTCGCTGAACGTCCACACTTGACACCGTGAGTACAGCGGCTCAGCTTGTGCTCAGCTCGTGCTTGGCTCCTCTACGGTAGACCCACCTAGGCTTGGTACGCACTGCGATTAAACGCACGCGTTTAACCGCAAAAAATGTAACGCATGGCTTTCTATACAAGCGCACGCATTAGCGAATTTTTTCAGTGTCTGATTTTAAAAACGTAACTTGCTACATTTCGATCGCGGTTTGTAAACGAGCGATTTTTATTTGTCCAATAGTAATAGTATGGCGGCGCACGCACTGCGGTTAACCGCATTCGGTTTCGACTAGACGAGCGCAGATGTCCTCGTTTTTTGCGGTACTAATTAGTAGCAAAAGTATCATTTCATATGTCTTTTATCTGTTAGTGGATGCAACCAGTACATATGGCAGCGCCGTTGTTTACGTTTTCTTTTTTTTATTTAAAAACCGAAGCCACAACACACGCTACTCGCCCAAAATCCATGGTGGTACTGAAATAAAATTAAGCAAAACTCCAGCCGCAGTGCGTGATTGTACGCGGTTTTGCGTTTTCAGCTATTCCTAAACCACTTGCATTTAATCGCAGTGCGCGCTAAACCTTAGCCCTACGGCACTACGTTACTATTTTTATTAAAGGGCAAGTATGTTATTGTTCGGGCTCTGGGTGTTAAAGACTTCCATGCAATTGATTGTTTTATGATTAAATTGTCCCTTCTAAGTATAAACGTAATAAACTGTTACGTACGTGAAGGTAATATGGTCACCCTTTTAATATCACTTTCTTATAACTCAAAAACTACAGCCTTGTTTTCATAGATGGTTTTGTGACACGATAGCTCTACATCAGTCATTCAAATGATAAAGGGTCAAAAGGGCGCTGCTTTATCGACACCATGTTGACAGTTGAAATTATAGTAAATATTTTAGTCGATTTTAGTATGGTTTATTGTAGTTAGTTTTTCAAGTAGATTTTTTGAAGTGATCCTAGTACTGCCAAATCCTTTCTCTTTTATTTTTTCTCTTAATATATTATTATCGTATACCACTTCGTGTTTTTGTCCTGCTTTTTTATAAGTAGTTATAATATTTACAAACATAATACATACAGCTACGTACCCATGCATTATATTCGTAAATCATTTCTGTAGTCTCCTCTCAAATCAATGTTTGATTAAAAAAATCCAGCTTTACATTACAACAAATCTCATATAACTATAGTACGAGTAAATAAACACTGAGCATATGGTGTCAGCTCAGATTTAATGTTTAATATTAATTTGATCTGATGTGATATGATAATTAACGTACTTATGACGTTTGTATCTATGTATAGATATGGTAATATAACCTATTAATAAAAAACTAATTTACTTAAACAAATGTATATATTAATTTATTTTACAAAAAGAGAAAATAAAACGAAAAACAGCGTGCTAGCAAAATTTTATGAAAAGTCAACAAAGTCTCAAACAAAGGTGATTGCGGAGCGCGGCGATGGGCGTCCCGACTCGGCCCGATCCTTCCGAAAGCAACTGTCGTTGTGTGCGTGCTGTAGCTCGTGCGTACGAGTCCATACCGTCACGTGCCAGGCACGCACGCATATTAGCGGCGTTCAGTACATTTCCTAGAAGATAGCCTACTATTCTCCTTTTACTATGACGAGAGTAAAAGACCGCCAACTTCCTGACACTGGGCTGATACTGAGAATTTCTTGACATCAATACCCGATAACTTCAGACCAAATGACCCGGGACTCGATCCCGGGACCTCATGATCGCAATCGCGTTTACGAGAACTGCACCGACGAGGCAGTGGCATGATATTAGACGTGGGTCATCACTTGACCCTGTTTTCTGTATCACTTCGGCACTAATATACTATTTCCGGTGTAGTTGACAATGCGATAAGGAGGACACTATTATTCTAGGTGTTTGTTTATTCATGTCTTTATGAATAATGAATATGAGTAGAACATTTATTCATTTTTTTAAACTGAATTGAGTAACGAGCTTACAGTCAACATCGTTCTGAATTCTGAATTTTTAGAAGATAAAAATATAATATATATATATGTT
>DWHP01004708.1:0-12395 GCA_018247895.1 Parnassius honrathi
AGTAAAAAGGGTCTCCGGTTCTCTACACTCACCATACGAAACACAGCAGCATTAAACTACTATTTCACGCTGGTATTGTGAGAGCGTGGTCCCTCCCCGGTCGAGCCGACCCATTCATGTTACAACTATACTTCTAATATAACTGCATAGATCTACCACATTTTCAAAATCGATTCATAATTGACGGAAAAATCGGTGAACATACATTAAACATACAAAGATTTTGCTTAGAAATACTAGGCTAAATCGTCGGCTAATCAAGTACGTTTGGCGTTAGGCCGATATTACATTATCATATTCTCTTCATACAAATGTGATGTCTATATCGATATTGTGATCCAAAACGTAAGTATGGATACGAGATCTGTCCACGGGTGACCCGCAACAAGATCGATAGTGACGAGTTTACTCTCGTTGAGAAAAGACGTCGGTAGACAATCCGTACAAAACAAATAACGTGAGACCGCTAAAAAAAGGCGTGATGTGTAGATTGAGGATCCGATCTCCATAACATTTGCAGCATAGAGTCCAAATAGATCAACGAATTTAAAATCAACGTTCTCCAGATTCCTATGATTTTTCACTCGGATCATACTCATTTCATACAGGTAATGAGACAAATGTATGTCAAATACGATCATGAAATATCGGTCTTAGCCTGGTAACTTAGGTAGTTGCAAGCCATCTCGTTGACAGGTTACAGCGGGCTTGCAACAAATCCGGTGGCGGTTTTGTGCGAGTACAAAAGCACTCGCGGTGCGCTTGTTGACAGCAAAGCGAATGAATGTGTAGTGTTTACTTCGACGTGAACTTCGAACGAGCAAACATGGACGGCTTCATGGCGCAGTGGCTTAGTAATAAATTGCAGCGCTAAGAGCCACAGGTTCGAATCCCTCACGGAATAAGTATTTCTATAGCCTACAAATAAATTGTTCCGAATCTGGATGTTTGTCCTCGTGAAATTTATGATACGTAAACTGCCCCGTGCGTAGCCCCCACGATACAGGAGAAAATCCTAGTGTGGAGGTAACGTTTTATTTAAAAAAAAACAACATGAATTCAACGGAAAAGAAGTTTAAGCGTGTTGTGGGACCCTAGAGTTCGAAGTCATTATAGAACAAATCAAAAAATGCAAAAATAAGACGATTATTCCGATTGCTATTTAGATCGATCGCGGACTCGGAGGCTCGTAGCTACATTATATACATTGTAGAACGTACACTCAAAGGAGTGTCCTGTTTTAATCTTACACTGGTGTTACATCACCCTAACACAATAGAGTATCCCAGTACAATCAATTTACGCAGTACACACGCTCGTTGTAACAAGTACATTTGGTCGATGTAGCAATAGTCCGATATCCGTATTTATAGCCTATGTAACGTCACCAAATCTAGGATTGTAAGCGTGCAGTCAATCAAGCATCGTAAACAGGAGATATGGTCGTTTCTATAGCTTTAAGAAATTTATAGGGGTTTTAGTCGAAAGTATATCCGTTGGTTCATCAATCTTCGACCTTCTTTCTTCTTCATCAATTATTTACTAGTCTCTGAAATCAGACACTTTAAGAATGAATTGGATGGTTTTTAATCTTTTTTTTTATATAGGAAAAGGTTGACAAACGAGCACACAGTCCACATGATGGTAAGTGGTTGCTATGGCCCATAGACATCTACATTTATTCTCGTTTGCGAATCAAATTGCAGATGTGTTGTCACCCAAGAGGGCTCGGATGGAATGCCTCGATTTCAGTAAAAAGGGTATCCGGTTCTCTACACTCACCAAACGAAGAAACACATCAGCATTACATTACATAGTTTCATTTAACTAAGCAATGACAATTAAAAATATTAACGACAAAATAACCGTACGGCATATGACTTGTCATCCTTTGAGAAAGTAGAAGTTTCTTTAGTTGTAAATTTTTTATAGTTCCATTAATCCTTTACAGCATATAAAAGTCCACTGCTGTACATCCCACCCATGGTTTTCTTCATAGTGATTTTCCCATAGTTGCCACGTTAGGCAGGCGGGTTGGCAGCCGCAGATTTTATTCTGTTTGGAAGATGCTGCTGCCCGTCTTCCGGTTTGTTTCCATCTGTCGCCTTTTACGACACGCACAGGATGTCATGGGACGGTTGATATTCTTCCACCGCCACTACATGTTTTTTTACAATATTGGAATTTTAGAAAAACCCGCGACTAATTTCAAAAAAGGAAGAGACCACAGACGCACTGTTACTTTGAGGAATAAAGTGAATATTTATTTACGATTTTTTATACGATAAACTAATATTAATATAAACTTAGCGTCACAGACAGAGCGTACAGAAGCGTTCTCAAGACAAAGCGTACCGAATGGTTACTTTGCTCAAGTGCTAAGTGATTATAAGTCATAAAATGGATACTACTTAAATTATATCCAGCGATTGCTCGCGAGTCGACTACGTAGCTCCCCACGCAATAGCAACGCTGCGGAAACTGTTACTGAACCATTACGCTAAGGTGGTACCTTTTTGTTGCTTGTATTTTTTTAATAAAATGATGATTCGTAAAATAACTTGCAGCAATTAATAAATATGATTTATCTTTCGTTCAAATGCCTCACAACTTGTAATCAGTACCGGCTTTCTTAAACTTAAACCCGTAACACAACCGCCCATGAACACTGAACACTGCTATTTAGCGATGGAGACAACTTAGAGGGCGGAACCTGCCCAGGCGAACTCTAGTAATTCTAGATATCTTAAGGTGGAAGGTGGAATATCGTATGATTGTGTTCCTAAATTTCAAAAGAGAATAATGTAATTGTTAATTAGCTTCGTGTCGCCCACGCTTTATACACGACGTTATTGTTCTGGTTCTTAGTCTATATTATACTTAACGTGTGGCGGTCAGAATGTTTTTAAATTTAGACTGTAATAAGCACCAGTTCCCCGGTAGTGGCTGCAGATTGGCAAACCAAAACCCCACTTGGCCAATACGTGGCAAATGAATAAATCGATATATTCAATCATCGCCCAATGCTCAACACCAAACCAAACCTGGCCTTGTAAGTTTTTTGAGATGAACAAAGGCGAGAGCACTAAAATGGGGTGCGCACACCTTCAATCTATGTCCATCGCAATTTACTAGCGTGTAATTTTAGTCACACTTACACAAACCTTAAGTACATAAACTTCTATAAATAGTGCTTATGCTACAGGTACTAAGGTTACAAATGAATAATAGTGTTATCTATAAAACGGCTGGCGAATGCCACAAAGCCTAGGTGCGTTTGTGACATCATCGTAAAACATCGCCTTGTCGGAGTTTGGTGACTTCATACCTGCATAATCAAACTATATGTAGACCTCGATATAGACTCAGTTTGTCTATGACGGTTCCTGTCTTTCACATCGCATCACTTTTTTGTGAGTTTTGTAGGTAGTAAATAAAAATAAAAACAAATAAATGTCGTGGTAGAGCCACGCTGCAACACGAACGGGTCGGCTTGAACGGAGAAGCACCATACTCTTACAGAATACCAGAGTTAAGCAGCTCCATAATTCTTCTATTTCGTATAGTGAATAACGAGAATCGCAGATCCAGTAAACCGGTAACGAGGGATTCTATTTTAGACCTCAGAAGTGACAACCCATCTGCATCCTGATTCTTAATAGAGGATAGATATACACTTACCACTTACTTTTTTTTGGTTTTGAGGGCGTGGCTTAGTCCGTCTTCGATGAAGCTCACGGACGACTGAGGAGGTATCAAAATGAAAATGATGCACGCGCTCGGAAATAAAATAAGCAAGCGCCAAACCACATTTTTGATAAAACTACAATATGGATCAAAACAATGGTAAATGTGAACTTAGACATGATTATTTACTATGCTTTAAAAATAATTCCATGAACATGTTCATAAAAATATTCTAGTGGCATGGAGAAATGTAACTAATTGGAGCCTACTTTACAAGTTTTTTCTATGGAGATAAATGTTATTGTGTTTTCCTTTAATGCAATTTAAGATCATATATGATCCAAAAACCTATACCATAAATCTGGTTCGTAGTCTACACAACTTAAAGAAGTAAGTAATATATAGAAAAACGAACAAATAATTGAAATCCCTTTACACAAGGCTGATTAAAAACACCGTATACAATAAGAATCTTTGTAGACTTCTCACTATTTTCCTTACGTATTAAAAAGAACCAATGTCTGTAGCCGTTGGAACGTTATCAACTGATAAGCAACTAAGGCTTATCACGGGTTTGTTTATCGAACGAATTATTGTATGTATGCGAATATGCGAATATTGGTTTAAAGGAGACCGCTCCTTACGGAAAAAGCAGGTGCCTTCTTAAAATGACACCAATTATCGTCTCTAATTATGTATACCTGTTTACCGCAATTTGGCCAACATTTAAAAAAAAATTTTTGCAGAAACTGGTACCTACAAAATATTTCCATAGACTTGTTCATATCCCAAAGTTCTATAGCAATGGCATAAATGATCTTCCCTCGATTTGGTATAATGGAAGAATGTACAGATAATAAGAATAAACACTGATTAAAAATAATAAATTTTTTTACAAAACAGATTATTTTTATATAATAAGGGTGACAAACGAGCACCTATAACGAGCAACGATCACCTGATGGTAAGTAGATACTGTGGCCCATGGAATTAACATTTATAAAGATTGATAATTTGATTTGTTTGATTAATCAAGAATCAAAATGCGGATGCGCTGTCACCCCTGAGGACTAAGATGTAAAGCCTCGATTCCACTAAAAACTGTTTCGGATTCTCTTCACTCACCATACGAAACCACCATCATTAAGCCGCTATTTTACACTGGTATTCTGTGAGAGCGTGCTCCTTCCCTCGTCGAGCCGACCCATTCATGCTACGCTTTAAATTAATAAGACAATGCATCTGCATTTTGATCCTTAATTGAGGATAGATGTAGATGTTTATGGGTCACAGCATCTACTTACCATCAGGTGGACTGTGCGCCCGTTTATCACCCTGTTCTATAAAAAAATGTTATTATTGTAAGCAAATTCATGTGTGCTAAAAATTTTTTTTCTTTCTTCAATTTCGTAATGTAGCCCTTAATATTTGACATGAATAGTCACTAATTACTTACGCCCGCCTTAACCAAAGATTCGTTCAGCGCCGGCACGTGTTAGGAGTTCGTTCACTCCGATACGTCATAGAAATATAAACATTGTTCAAGATGCCCCACGCAGCTGGTATAACTCTAGCAATATATGATGACATATCAATATCATAAAATTTTAAATAACTGACACTATAGTGATGGTAAGCGAATCCGTAATCTCATCTTTGTTTCCGGTTGGCAACGCCCGGTAGACCCAGAAGATCGGCCAGCAAAATCAATTAACTCTGTGCCATATTTATTTAATCTACATAATTATTGCCCAGACAAGGTTTACTGATTTTTAACTACAAGCACAATATGCGGAGTATAAAGTAAACAATAGCCTGCCTTGTTATGCAAACAAATCATTATCAAATAATATGTATTCTTACACTATGTAATTATTTTAATACGAGCGAAAGTGACTAATGGTGCAGCCCATAGACACATACATTTATCTTCGAATAAGAACCAAAATTCAGATGCGTTGTAAAAAGGGTTTCCGGTTCTCCTTACTAACCCTACGAAACAAAGCAGCAATAAGCTGCTATTCCTTGCTAGGTCCTTCACAGTGCGAACCGACCCATTCATACTGCAACTAATATATAATGCGCTTTACGGTGGCCTTCGTATGTTAAAATAGTGGGAGACGAAAACGCTGATTCCCCACGAACTACAAATTAAACGAACAATATTGGACTCTCTAAGGCATTATCTTTAGTGTTAGTACAAGAAAGACTTTACCATCTCATATCAAATACTTGCTTAAAAACAACACTGAGCTCACTACCTTTGTTAAACAAACTGCCTACTCAACAAAAACGTACGAACGTGAATATAACGTGACCCCCGCCAACGAACGTCCGCGGGTGTCCAATTTCATTCATCGCTTGCGTAGACCCGCACACACAAGCGTAATGCAATGACCTGAGGATGAATACTTCGGACCACGTAATTGCGGACTTGAGATTCTTTTTTTATAGAATAAGGGTGACAAACAAGCACACTGTCCACTTTATGGTAAGTGGATGCTGTGGCCCATAGATATCTACATTTATCCTCGATTAAGAATCAAAATGCGGATGCGTTGTCACCCCTGAGGACTAAGACGCAATGCGTCGTTTCCAGTAAAACCATTCCATACGAAACACAGCAACACAGCAGCATTAAACTACTGAAAGATATTGTTGGCTTACTCTATATTACAATGAACAACGGTTTCCTCCACTTAATGGTATATTCAAACTGTATTCGAGAAACACTTGCAACCAACTTCAGACAAATAAGGAATGTAAAATGTATCCGAAACGGTCAATTGTGATTGTCAATGTGAACGTGATCGAAGGTTTCAAATGTATGTAGTAATATTGACAATCGCTTTAATGGTATAAAGTAAAGCTTCAATGTTTGCAAACATACTGTATCCATAATCGTAACTGACCGAATTGGGGACCTTTTGGCAAATCGTTATTTGAATTTCGTCATTTATCACAGCCTATAAAAGTTCACTGTTGAACACAGGCCTCCCCCATAAATTGCGGCGGGTGTGCAACCGCAGTTTTTTGAAGTGAAAACTTCTTTAGCGGCGTTGTACACTTTTTCTGTAATGGGTAAAAAATGTTAAACTCGCGTCAGGACACGTGACCTGATCGAAAATTCGTAGGACGGTGCGGCGTAGTAGAGGAAGTATCCCCCTCTCTTTCTACGGCGCGTCGAAAATGTATGCCTGCGCTTGATTTCTGAGAGATAAACTTTTTAATGTAATATTAATTGTCATGCTTGTGTACGATAGCGCAATAAAAAAGTATTGTATTTTACCACATGAATGATAGTACATTTATACTGATAATTAAAGCAATTCGTGCAAAGTTATTCCCTAACCATTTAAAATATCAAAAAAGCACAACGTTAATATTCGAGTTTTCACTTCAGCCGGCACTCCCGGAGTGCAACCCGTCATTTTTTTTTCACCACCGAGTACGTGGTAACACAGTACTTAAAATTGTAAATAACAATTTCGTTGGTACCGGTGGAGATCGAACCCGGGTTGCTCGCTTACTGTACAATTCACGGCGAGCGCTTAATCGCCGAGATTCGACGATTCTATTTTTTGTGCTTGATAAAATTTTATTGAATATTTCAGCATTTAATTGTCTATTCTCACCGCCGAAATGCCTATTTTTAACAAAATTTTTATTTGTAAATTAATTCTTACAATGCCTACAGTAAAATGCATTCTTGCATCTACATCGTACTTCATAGGTAAGGTTCGAGGCATCTTACAGCATACAGTCTCTCCCTTTTGGATGCTATATGTAACATATATTTATATTTATCCATAATTAAAAATCAATAATTTAAGAATTAAGGTTAAATTCTTTGTTACTTACAGAACACACAATACAGTGGCGCTATGCTGATTTTTCACGTTGGCATTCTGTAAAACCTGGTCCATCCCCGGAAACGAGGCAATTAAAAAGCTGATTTGATCAACAGGTTATTTATGATGACGTTAATGATAAAGCCGATACCAGAAAAATTTACTTATTATATTTGATGTTTCAGATAATATTTTTAAAATTAAACCTCTTTGGGTGCCCCTTGTGGATAACTCAGTACTTTTTGTTGGTAGGCAGTAACGTTTAATAATGTCTCTGGTCTATTTCCACGGCTACTTTGTAAAGGCAGTGATTGCCTAATATTTATATCACGTTACATTTACACGAATAGAAAAGTTTTAGTCGTCTAAAATTTAAATATATTCCTATGTTATTTTATATAAGGTACGTGAGGGTAATATGGTCCCTTAGGCTTTGCCGTCCTTTAAAACCAAAACTAGGAGAAGTACAGAAACAAAAACACAAAGTCGTGCATTATAACTAATATATTAAGGAAAAAAGGCAAACAAGCTATGGCAAAAAATAGGAACACTTCGAAAAATTTAAATTAAAAAAATAACTACACTACACAATACATATAAAAATCGACTAAAATATTTACTATGTTGTCAACTGTTAAAATAGTGTCGATAACGCAGCGCTCATATTAATATGAATAATTATTGATAAATTTTACTTTCATCGTGCGTAAAGGTTACACGCACTTTTTTATGAAAAAGCCAACATACTGTAACTAACTAAATATACTTTATTCGTTACAAAATACTTAGGTTTATAAGCATAAGTACATATTCTTTTCAACATTTCGAACGCGGATCATAATAAAACAAGAAAACACTTCATATTACTTATTTCTCCTTAGTACATCATGCAAGGTGCAATTTTTAGTACAAAGTAGGTAGAAATTGAAGAACGTTAGATAGAGGTGCTTACGCTACACTTATTTAAGGAACTCTTATTAAATCCTCCTTAACTAATCCTCGAAGATGCTTACGGTCAGCAGAAAAATATTATCAAATATTACAATTAATTAAATATTTCAATTTTAACATTAAAATTATTCATCGTTGCGGTCTATTGCCTATTTGAAATCCTTCGTTTTCTTACAAAACAAATATGCAGTACTATCAGGGCTAGGTTTACATACATATGATATTACAATTCGACTGTGATTATTTTTTTATATCAAATTCTAAATTCAAATCAACTTCAAAAAAAATATTTTTTTGAATTTAATGTCAACTTAATCTTGAAACTGCTCTTAGTACAGTACTGGTCAGTACTATTATTTATAGTACTATTATTTTCTATTCAGCGGCTACGTTATTTCAAAGTCATTTTTTACCTCGCTATTATCATCGAAGACTTTTAATAGCAATCTACTCATAGATAGGAGAAATATTTATTTGAACGTGTCGCCGATACCTTGACGTTCCACATCCACGTATGCATCGAACGACATATTAAAGGTAACGACTAAAAATTAATGACAAAAGTATATTATCGTGATTGAATTCAGTGAGGAATATCTAAACGAAATAACAAATATCAAATGCAATTGAACGAACACGTAAATACGATGTTATTTATATACAAAGAATTCCTCTATCTTTTTTTATTTAAAATGCTATAAAATTAGTTTCCTATGTGTTAAACAAATTAAAAACTGCTCTAATTTCGTATTGTTTTGGCGTTTTGATAAATTTAGAATCAACTTTACCGTGGAAACAACAACAGATCCTGATGGCGAACAACTTTCATCCACGCATCCAAACTGTAGTTTGTCAATACCATAGCCTTACTTTTAATCTGCTGCAATTAAAAATTATAACAAAGCAAATATAAAGAGGTATTAATTATACGTGCTGATAATGGGTCGACCGGGGAAGGATCACGCTCTAACAAAATACCAGCGTAAAATAACAACCTAATGCTGCTGTGTTCTGTTTTCGAAACGAGCCATTTCATCATAGTCCGAAGACCTGGGAGACGACGCATCTCCACTTTTAATCCTAATTGAGGATAGATATAGAAATCTATGGGTCATAGAATCCATTTTTGCCATCAGATGGACTAAGTGCTCGTTTGTTACCCTTATTCTATAAAATGTTTGGATGTTACTAGAAGCAATAAAACTGAAACTTGGAATCTATAATAGTTTATTTATATCAAATATATTTACATATTTCACATGCTGACTCTACAAGTAATTAGAACAAGGAACGTAGGTATATAGATCGTCGTATATAATGTAATTATGCACGCTCGTACATACAGCCTTCTAAAATACCCGAACAATTTGGAACTAGAGGCGAAGTTGGAAACCGCAGCAGACGGCGGCCATCTTGCTGTCGCTATGGTTACAGCCCACGGATTGTCTGTTCACTACCTGAAATGTAAATAACTTTGTTAGGTTGTTTACGAGTGTAACTTGTGTAAAACTTACCTCGAATTGCAGAATTGCAAAAGGCGAATATATTCCCACCTATAGACCAAAGTTAGCAACTCATACAATAAGACCTCAAGCTCTTAGAAAAATGAAATAGACAAGACTTCTTTAACGAATATAAGGAAGGGTAATGAGCAGGGGGATAGTCCACATGATATAATCTTATTTATTTACAGATCTAACACAATTTTTAAATGTTATGCAAATTACGTAAATTATTTTACAATAAACAGCAAAATAAATTATCTGAATATGTAATTTTTCACTTTTTCAGTAGTTGTTACGGACAAAAACACTGTTCTCGACCTGCTTTACGTCCACTACGTGTTATCAAGGCCATCGGTTTTAACATTTACATACAAAACGTGAATAAGGTATGTGTCTTTTGTGTAGTGAAGCAGATCGCACCGCAGGTACGTATAAATAATTTTTTATAATATTACTAGTAACGACAAAACTAAAGCGACGAAAGCTTACAGTAAAGCTGATGGTAAGAGGCTCCTTTTGGCCCAAGAGCTGCCATTAATTATTTCAAACAAAGAAAACAAGAAATGCGTGTCACCCCTGAAGACTAAAGTGAAATACTCCGCAGCCTTTGATTATACTGAGAGATAAGTGCTCTTTAATAGGAGCATAACAATAACACCTAGTCATGACCTAAGCTCTACCTCATATCCACATAGTAGGAATTTGTATATCTTGCCGCTGTCAGGTTTTCAGCGCAGTATTTTATATATATGTTGAAGTATATTATCGGATATCTTGCAAATCGGCTAACAACAGTTATTTCTTTCAGATTGTTAACTATCAATTTAAGGAGAAATAACTATACTACACTTAGAGCGGAATTTCAATAGTCGGATAAAACGTTATCCATCGAATAAATTATAATCTGACTGGAAATAAAGTTTATACAGTCGAACTATTTTATCCATACTACTATGAAATTTAGTTTTCTTAGGTTGTATTTCATCCTATTAATAACTTCTATCTGGAGGTGATTGAAAAGTTGGCCCTTATTTTAAATTGGTTTGAATTGGCAGTTAGTATTGTTTTTAGAGGTTTATGCCTAGACAAATTTGCAAAACAAGGCTTAAAAACTATCCACAGCATATTAAGACTAAGGTGTATGATGGGGTCACCGTACCTACTTCAGCATCAGGGATACATAACAATTCGACGGAGTATTTCAATATAAACGCCGGTCCGCCATTAGCAGGCGACGCGCGCGGGCGGGTCGCTCAAGATATGAGGACTACACTACCCTCACGGCTAAGAGCTTGCTAAGTATGGAGATGAATTTAATATTTATTAATACTTATGGGTTTATTTACAATCCTAGACTGTAGGTAATAAGTTAAGACTTTTTTCGTAACAGATATGTAAAGTGGATTTACAAATATATTTTCCAAATGAGGATGGAGGACGTTCCGATTCCGACCATATCACACAAATGAAGGCATGCCAATTTTTACCGTGTGCGATTTTGCCAAATCCCACCAGTTAAAGTTACAGCCTATAAACGTCCCACTGCTGGGCACAGCCCTCCTCTCATTTCGGAGAGGGTTTTAGGGCAAGGAAGTGTCCGCTGCGCTGCCCCAATGCATGTTGGCAAACCTCACATGTGTTCGAAAATTTTTTTTCTTATTTCTCAGACATGCAGGTATCTTCACGATGTTTTCCTTCACCACCGAGTACTTAAAATTGCAATTAATCACACCAGTGGAATTTCGTTGCATTATACAAGCCTATCAAAAGTTCACCGTTGAATATTAGAGAAAAGGAGGAAAACCTCCTTTCATGGAAACAAATATATACCCTTTATTTTCCTTAGTTGTCAAACTTGACAGGAGAGTATTGAAACCCAGGTTTTGTAAATTGTTATGAGGAAGACGTCGCTGCCCACAACTTGATACCCTTGATCCCTTTGCCGCCTTTTACGAAACCCATAGGATATGGGGCAGTGGATTCTCTTACACTGACAAATACGACGTACTCGTGATGGGGAACAACATTTCCCGTGCGAAGGTGTCGCTTAAGCCTTTACTTAATATAGGAAAAATTGTGTTTTATGTAAATTGTAGAAATTGCACTACCTTATAACATTACGCACTTCTGAAAAAGAAAAGAAAGTTCGGTGACTGATCGTAGTCGCTGTGAAATGATAAGTTATTTTATTGCTCAAAGGTGATGTACAGATATTCTTCACGACTGAATATCTGTACATCACCTTATACGCGTATGACGTCCTTGGCACTATCCCTCGAGAAATAGACGACGGAATTATGGAAGAGAGAGAAATGATGATTTCTTAAATTTACGCGGACACTACACATTAAATAAAACTATTATTTACGGATTTTATCGCGTTTAATTAACACTTTTACTT
>DWHP01004709.1:0-12395 GCA_018247895.1 Parnassius honrathi
GTATACTAGGTATGTATTAATTTATATACAATCGTTGTATATAAGATAATAACAAAAAATAAATAATATAATTATTTATATTAACGGTATAATTATGAGGAATCAATTTATAATTGTGCCTCATTATGTCTAAGGAATAAATTAATAAATAATATTTCTTCTGTCAGTTTTAGAAATCTTCGAAGGGTATGCGAGTGAAAATCGTTGATTCTTGTAAGCTCAAAGCACTTGTGTTTTTATAATTTACCCAAGTATTAGATTAATCTATAAGATAGTTATTACTGGTAAGGTCGAAATTATCATACCCTTCTTTCCTACCGGTACTTCTTTTCTTTTCGGCAGGCTCCCTACGGCCTGCCTTTGAACATGAATATGTCGTAATAAGGCTACGTTAACTTTTTTGAACCCATGTAAACCTGCTGAAATGATATTTTAGAAAAATATTTTTTTTAATTAAAAAAAACATACAAGTAAAATGTAGAGGTAGAATGGCGAATCATGGACATAATTTATTCGATAAGAAAAATGTCGTTAAATCGCTGTCTAAACGTGTACGATGCATATGATTTTTTACACGGCTTCATGATTTCATACATAAACCGTGTAAAAATTAAATCAAATAAAATTATGTTAGTAGTAATTCATGTTGAGAATACATTTTATAAAATCTTTTTTTTTTAAGCAAATGGGAAAAATAAATATAAGTTTACGCTTGCGGACAGTGCCCGCCGAAACAAACACCTTAGAGGTGCTTTTCGCTTCGACAAGCGGGGTGTGAAGTAAAGTTTTCATAGCTACACGCCACCCTAGCTGCAAAACAGCTTTCAGTACCTATAGTAGAGAGAATCTACCATAACGCATCTTCTTCGAACTTTAAAGAATCTTTGAACACATGTTTGACTCTAAACGAAAACAAAGGTGTAATGTACCTCAATATGTATGTAGAATGTGTCTCTCGTGCCTAATATTGGCAGGCTTTTTTAATACGTCGTAGGGAAAAAAATTAAAAGGTAAGATTTTACGATGGTATTGTTGGGAATGCAGTCTATCCCCGAAATTTCAACTTGCTGCTTGCTATACATACATAACATGACAAAAAAGTGTATGAATAATGGTATCGACTTGGGTTCTTACTTAAAAGAGATAAATTTTTGCAAAAAATAATATAATTCAAGAAATTTTCGCATATTTTGAATATCACAATATTTTCAAGTTGTAACTCAATAACAAAGAAAAGTGTTCCGATATTTAAAATATATACTTGCTAAGTCTTTTACATTCTCTTACATTGTCATCCGCTTCCAAGTATAGATTCGTTGATTTCCAAAAAGTAACGACGCATGAGAACAGGCTTCTCAAATACAATTCAACTCTAATTATATAACATTATACTTTTATTTTTAGTTTAATTACAATTTTCATTAGCTGTTATATTGCGGTGGTGTATAATATTTCATTGCACCGTATTCACTGCCTTATCATTTTTATAAGTTCCTTAATCACTAGTTAGAGTTTCGAAAAATTATTTTTTATTTAAAATTGCGTTACAAGTGCCATTTGAATTCGAGGTCATCATCCATGAGGACTAATAAAAAGTGTTTCCCAACGTTCTCACTGCATAAACTTTTCTCCTCCCGTCTGAGAATACTTTAATGTATTATTCATAAAAACAAACTCGACCCAAACTAAGAATCTCATTTGATGTCTCACTCAACTAATAGATTTATATGCACTGTCGTATCGTTTGCATATATTATTTCTTACCGAAATACTGGCACGTAGGCGTTGCGTTCTGTCATTAGCATACAGATGGGAGTGTGGGTTCGATTCTGATGGTCTTTAGAAAGTTCTGACGATATTTACTATGACAGCATTCGTGCCACAGAGCGAAGTTGTCTATGATTTATAAAAACGACTTGCTATGGGCGGTAACGCGATACTTAGTCTGTCTTTTTCCTTCTTTCGTATATATAGAGATAGAAAACAGAGACGCGGTTATAAATCTCCGCGTAAGACGTCCGTAACAAAACCACCTACGAATGTTATAACAATTTATGATTGGTTGCGGAGAATTTCAGAAAAGTAGCTCATTCACACCTTATATATGAAAAAGTTTTGACGATCATATCACACATTATCAAAACTACAGACGAAAATTGTAGACATTTTATGTTCTATCTTTCCTTTTTGTGTTTTCAAAAACATTATCGTCACTCTTTATCCTCCCTCCTGTTTTATATGCAGGTGTTTAGCTTGTATTGCACAAACGTAAACATCTGTATCCGAAACAATAATTTGTAGCCTAGCCACTGCTCTACCAACCCGACAAGTATTTGAGCCACGTTAGATTCCGGTCCTTATAAGGGACCTGGTCTTTTTCTTCTGCAGACTGCAAAAGTTTACTGCGTGACATGGACCTCTCCACCAGGTTAAAAGAAAATTTTTACATTTCATAATGCAACCATAGTTTATAATAAATACTACCTGACGCGATAAGGTAACAATATCGGTTTTAACACAAAAACCAAATCCGACATACAATATTCTTGTACAAATATGCTTATAATTTGTACACATAACGTGGCAGAGTCATGCTGCTGCAGCTATAAAGAAAACGACCAGCCTCTCATAGAATATCAGCGCATAATGCCGCTGTGTTGCTGTTTTGTACTCACGTATGATGAGTGTCCTCCCCGAACCCGGCGACCCTTTACCGATAACGAGGAAATTTTAGTCCACAGAGGTGACAACGCATCTACATTTTGATTCTTAATCGAGGATAGATATAGGGACACAGCATCCACCTACCATTAGATGAAAGTGTGCTCGTTTGTCTACCTTGTTCTATAAAAAACAACTGACCCCTTGAGACTCTGAACTAATCGGTTTGCTCTAACAAAACGCTTAAATGATTTCCCGTCTCCCAGCAACGTTAATAACGTGAGGTGACTCAGGCCACGACATTGAGAAAGATTCGGTGTATTTGTCGTAAATGTGAATTATTTTTACTGACAACCGCATGGAATACCCAACCACACGGCGACCGAAACTGGTCGGGTTCAACGTTCTTTACTCATTAGTTTTTGATCACGGCGATTCCAATAATACTGTAGGGTTGTAACACTTAATTGGTCATTAATCGAAAATTGATTTTATCTTACGCGTGTAAAGTTGATTTTTCCGTAAACTTGCAGTTAAAGTTTTTATTTTATTTACAATTACACAACTGGTTCTCTACATTTAGACGTTTGAAATGATAAAATTCCTTAGCCACGGTACCTACACATCAGAAAATTCTTCCAAGCTTCGAATTGGGAATGATCGAGAGCTAGCACACGAACAAGCCGGTTATTCCAGTAGTCGTTAATGAAACTATGAGCTGAGTAGACTTCTTAAAAATATTACAGAAGTTTAGTTCGTTAGTAGAAATGTTTTCAAGGGATATAAAATGTATTGCTTCGGCGTTTGTTCAACCACTGCTTTTCTCTTGCGATTGTGTTGGAGAGTCCACTTTTTATCACACGCTACGATTTCTGACTAAAATCCCTTCATTTCTGTACCTCTTAGACCATTCAACCCCAATGGGTTGAATGGGTTGAAAGCTGATCCTACATAACAACGCGAGGCAAAACTTCAACGTGTCCTCCCTAGTCATCAGTTATAATTGAAACGACATATGTCATAATTTTTTGGATTCCGAAAGTAATATGTTTCGCGTAAAAAAGTTTTAATCATGAATCTTTGACCATGCGGGCTGAATTTTAATTTAAAGTGGCCACTCCGTAAAAACTTGATGGTAGACAGTACAACAAAGTAATTTACATGCAAGAATAATAATATTGAATAAGAAAGTTAATCACAAGGTGTCTTAGTTGATTTCTAAAAAAAAAGGAATTGGAAAAAAAGGCAAACTTTCCAACACTTATAATTTATTGCGACCCCAAAATCTTCCAAGAAATCACTCGTCTTGTGCCTACAAATATTTAATTACGCACTTGCGGCCACTTCTCTTTCGAACCAGGTATTTGTATGGACGTTACGGTCTATCCGTGAGAGAATGTGCGAGCTGCGAGGATTCCAAATTTGCATTGAATAGATTCAAAAATATATATTCCGGCAATCTGAACTCCGGACAAACAACTTTAATGATTTAGAATTGGTAGGTTGATTCATTTATTAAATATAAAATCATTGCTTTGATTTTGAAATAAAATTATCGAAATACATGATCGTAGACACAGATGATAATGTCCTTTTCTAGAAGCAATAGTCGTTATTTGTGCTAAATATGTTGTGTGTATTGTATTGTAATTTTTTATCCCTTAAAAAATTTCATACCCGATCGCACTGCGATCCGATTATAAGTTAGGTTCTTGTGCATTGTGACATATACATAGTTTCCCATACTTGAAATCGAAAATGCTTATCATTGATGTATTTTCAAGCTGGGCTCAGCACAGGTGTTATTATACATGCTGAGCTACATCACCGTCTTACAACTTTTTAACTGAACATACATATATTCAATTTTTTTTAATGCGTCTCCGAGCTGATTACCAGTGGAGCTGTTTTTCTTAATTATGTAATCCAGTGCTTAATTACAATCACCGATCCCACCTGGTGGTAACTACGGTGAAGTTACCACCAGGTGGTGGTTAAGTGAAGTAAGTACGGTGAAGGTGAAGTTCTAGATGATATAGCACACTCTCGCGTTGATTTTTCATGTAGGTGTCGCAAGTGATAATATTAAAGAACTTAAATGATTAATGCTTAATACATAGTCTTCGTTACCAATTATCTGGGGATGTGTGTTTAGTTTAGTACTTAATCTGTAAACACTGAGACTATATTGATGTTTGACGATAACTATTTTATTTCGCCACTTAACTTATTTTAGTATCAGAATAACAGATTTAATTCTAACACGCTAGTTGTAATGATCTGATATTTATAACTATAGGTATTAAAAGGAAAAGGGCAAAATATAGCGATTTATAACTCAATGGCGGTACATTTCAAAAGTGTATTGTAAGCCTTATACGTACACAGTGGCAGTAAGTCAGCGATGTTAAATAAAACCAACTAATTGTCTGACTACAGCTTTATTGTCTTGCGCGCCCATTAGTTGGTTAGTGTAAATAGTTTGCGCCAACACGAAGGCAACGCTCGAAATCAACGCCCGTTCACGGTCACTGCTTGCTGCGTTCACTTTGCGTTCACTTGAATCATTCTCAGCAGTTTGCTCTTGTGGTAGACAGGCATTCGGAGCGTTTTCATCCGTGATCCTTCGTTGGCTGACGATAACTAGAAGAAAAACATTTTATGCAATTTATAAAAATGTAACAAGTCCTTTGGTATCAGCCAGTACTATGTCAGTATTAATAAAATGACTAATATAACGTTTCAATACTGTACTCAATTGGAGGATCTATTTTGTATCAGATAGTTGTTCTACAAACGTTACTATACGGATATTCTTATCAAAATATGAATGTAAAAAAAAACTTTAAGAAGAAACATTTCTAATGGTTATTATGGAAAAATCTTCTAAGAAAAAGCCAATGTTCTAATGTCGGATTTCCTCTATAGATTGTCTCACAGAGGGTGTTTTACCTTAGCAACCACAGGTTTACGTTTAAGTGTCCACAAGACTACTGCTGGATATGAGTCGCTTAAATTTCAAAAAGGATTTACCTGAATCGTGCTTAATAGGTACAAGATATATTTTTTTACTTATTATAAAACAGTGCTTCACTTCTATCCCACCTTAGTAAGTATGAATGAAGCCCTAGATGGTAAGCCACACTGTCTTAGCATGGCGAAAGTTTATTCGCTCTTGCCTTGAAGGCGCTTTGATTGTAATCGGACGGAAAGACACCTTAAGACTTCTCCCCATGTCCGGCTGGGTTAAACGAGATGGTTATCTCTCAAAAGAGGTTAGATTTTACTGCCATTTTGCTATAACCATTACATACAATAAAAAGTCCGCTATTGAACATTTGCCACAGTTGCCACGCTTGGCAGGCCGCTTCGCAACCGGTTTTTTTATTTTTAGTGTTATTAGGAAGACGATGCTGCCCACCTCCTGGTTTGTTTCCAACTGTCGCCTCTTATGACACCCACGTGATGATTTGGGGGTAGTAGATATCTATATAAGAATATCTACACACAGAATATTCACTGGTTTTTTATAGAATAGGGTGAAAAACGAGCACACATTCCACGTGATGGCAAGTGAATGATGTGGCCCATAGACTTCTATATTTATCCTTGACTAAGAATCAAAATGCAGATGCGTCGTTACATGTGAAAACAAAAATGGAATACCTCGTTTCCAGTAAAATGGGTCCTCGGTGCTCTAAACCCACCATACGAAACGCAGCAGCATTGAGCTGCTATTTTACGCTGACATTCTGTGAGAGCGTGGTTCTACCCCGGTCGAGTTGACCCATTCGTGCTACAGCTACGTGAGACACTGGTGTTTTACATAGTCCCATTTATCACACACCCACCCTTGGGACGAAATAGGGCGAAGGGTTATTTAGTGCTATCACGACACGGACGGATCTCAAACCAATAATAAATTGGTTACTGTCATAAAATTTTGTGTTGTTACTACATCAGTTCCTACAAGGAACAGATATTTGTTGTGACAAAAAGGAAACGGACAAAATATATTGCAACATTTTGGTTTTCGGTTCTGGATAAATGGTGTTGTCCACTCGTCTGTGTCATTGCATCTAAGCCTACTTCCGATTTAGATAAAAGGAAGAAAAGAAAAGCACCCTGTAGTTGCGGGTAGGCAGAATCTACACATCATCATCTGTAGCACTGTAAGCCATATGCTCAGCGCAATATATTATAGCTTTGAATATATTAGGATGTTGGCCAGAGAAACAGTGCTTGTAACATCGTAGTAATAATTATAATAATTTTGAATCATACCGCATTGCAATTGGATCGTAACGGAGTTGTAACTTTAGTTCTGGCAGCAAGTAATATATTTTTTTTCGGTAACCGTAACACTTGCGAGTACTTGATTTTTTGGTGATGATCTACAGGTTTCGGCTCCAAGTGTTTTGGCGACTTTCCACACATTGGTACATGAAAATACGAATATATCGACTCTAGGCTATATTTAGGCTTATAACATAATCGTATCAGTTCACAAACTTGTTTTTGACTACGAATGTTGTCTTTTAACTCTTTGTAATTAAGAAGCGGTAATTGATGATGACTAGACGAGATATAAGAGGACTCGTAGGAATTAATTTTTTCACAGAATTTTTGTCTTTGTGTTCTTATTTTTTTACGTCCAGTAAAGAAGTTAGATTTCTTTACTTCAGTCACCGGCCAGCAGGTTGTAGTTGGTTTTGCTTTATATTGTGGTAAATTAAGACAACCGTTAATTAATATGCAAGGTGGATTGTGAATACACAATATTTCTCCATTGTATTGCTGCTTTAATGTATTTGTGATTTCATCATGTGGTGTTTGGCAAGGGATTTCTGTTTTATACTTATTCGGTAATTTTGAATTATTATTATCAAGTGAATCTGACTGTTTTAGTTTTTCTGAACGACATTTGCATTGAACTTGGGGTCGATCACATTTAATTGAAGAAGACGTTTGTGTGTCCTTAGAGAGACATTTCATCTCGTGTTTTTTATTATTATTTTGATCTTTACATGATATGTCTTTAATAGTATTCTCTTTTATTTTATTTACTGTACACTCTGGATTTTTGCACGGTTCAGTTTGCTTCTTCTCGATTTCAATGATATCTTTATCCGCAACTTGTATTTTCTTGCATTTACCAGACTGCTGCAAATGTTGACAGTGACAAAATTTGGTGGGATCAACTTGTTGCTCTTTGTTTTGCATATTAATAACTTTATTAATTACATAGTCCCAATAACCAGAAGAAGTTGATGCTGTTTCACTAATATGGCCAGAGGTTGGTTCAGAATTTCTGTAATTATTTTTTTCTTCCCTAAACGGATTTGCTACAAATTTAAAAGGAAATAAAAATCCAATTTCGGATGGGAACTGCCGCTTTTTATTTTTTAAATTCTTTCTTTTAAAAATATTTTCCATGTTTTCTTTCAAAATGTCTTTTGGAATTTTTTTCCTATTTTTAAACTTTGATGAAATATTCTCAGTTTCTGAATCTGTTGATGTGACATCATTTAAAGTGAACTCCGTATACAAATTTCTTACTATCTTCTGATCAGGGCATTTAAGCCTACTAGTTAAAATGGAAACTGGTACTCTATCATTCCTGTAGTCATAAAGAGGCATTGCATAATTATATTGTTTTCTACTTAATTTCTTTCTGCGTCTTTTTTCGCAACTAGCGCAGTAAGGTTCTTTTTGAAATGAGTTATATTTATTTTTGACAAAGTTTTCGCGAATTTGAATCATACTTGAAGTATATGGAAAGATTTTATGTCTATTAAAAAACTTTGAACTGGTCTTGACAATAACACTGCTATCATTTTGAACCCTTTTTATATATAAATCTGTTTTATCGCCTATTTCATAGCTATTGGCATTGAAAAGTCTTTCTCTACTTATTTTCCTAAAAATTTCTTTCGTTCTTGTTTGTCTAGCGCTTTCCACACTATAACTTTTGTCGCCTCCATCCGAAACTCTACGTTCTTTATTACTTTTGTTACAGTTACGAAGTTTACTAACAGGTAACAATTTGTGTCTTTTACCTCTTGATAGATCATCAAATCCGGAACTATCAGAATGCTGTTCTATATATTTTGGATCATAGCAGATCACAAAATGGCTGGGATATATGTTATACATAGTGTAGATCTTTTCAACAAATTAATGTCATACGCTGTCAGACATTTTGCTTTTTACAGCTTTCATTGTATTTTATTACATTGATTATTTTACTACATATTTGTTTCCAAAATATAAACAGCTTACATCAAGCTTACAGATAGAACTAATTGTCAGAAATGACGTTACTCACTCCACTTTATTTTTTCTTTTTCTTAATAATTATTTTTATGACCGTATTTATCTACCGAATTAAAACTTTATCGTATTTTTTTTTAAATTACATATTTGCCTCGTTTCAGTTTGATTCCAGTTAAAATACATCGGCGCGTCTGTAAAATACCTGTTGGATCGAGAGTGAGCTAGAGGTTGTGTTACTCTAGCGGAGCGTCATATCGATGGTAACGAGGTGAAATTTAGGGTATATCGAGAAACCCCCACCCTCATTTATTTGTGCAACATAATTTTTACTGTAGGCATCGTACGGGAGCGATTCCGCCAAAGTCATTCTACAAGTGCTAAGGTATCGTGGTTCTGTTCGTTGTGGTGGTTCTTATGGTGCAGGTAATGAGGATGGTATTGCTGAGAGGTTACCTTGTTTTATATTGAGATGGGTAGTGTTGCTGTTGGTTTGTTGAGAACATATTACTGTCGAACTGTAATTGCTCTTTACTGGATATATACCGCATTAAGCTGTTTAATTGTTGACACTTATTAATTGCGTAAGCAATAGAACAAGTTGAACATCCGCTCTCACACTTTTATTATTTTTAACAATTAACCTCTTGATGTTTTTTCGAGATATACTTACAATTACCAGGTTTCATAATTTCGTAAAAATGAAAACTCAGTTTAGTGATGGCTCTTTGAATGCTTCACGCAAAGTAATCACATTATAAATTATTTTTATACTTGTTTAGGTTTTAGGAACTATATTAAATAAAATTAAATAAACATCCATTGTTTACGTCCATGCTGCCAATGTCAAACACATAATAGTCTGTGTTCAAAAGTCGCACAGAATAGAGATTGTCACCCTTAAAGTTAAATCCTTAGACTTAAAATATATATACTATCATAAGTTCATAGTTAAAACATACATAATATTTAGCGTAGTAATTATATTCTCTTAGCATAATATATATGTCGCTCAAGGATTTTAAAATGTTGCCAACAAATAATTACTGACAGATTGATTGAACGAGCTGTGAATTTTTGTGCGATTTCAAATGTTCCTTTTCAATAGTCTGTGGAGTTTTTCAAAACTAAAAACGTTTATTTTATATTTTGTATACGTTTATTAAATACCTTTGTTTTAAATATTACTGCAGTTGAAAAATAATGAAATACAGTTTTCTTTATATATAAACATAAAAAAATTACGAAATACGATCGCACTTCAACCATTTAGCGATCCTAGTGGTCAATAGCAATTAATAACACCTTTTTCGCAACGTTCGCTGACTCTAATAATATTTAAAAAAAAACGTATTTAATTTAATCCTTGATACGGGTAAGCAGCTTTTATACATAAATTGCAAAAGGACAAACATCCAGGCCCAAAATAATTATTTATTAGCGTATAAATATTTGTTTTGTGCGGGATTTGAACCCGCATGCCACATAGCCGAATCTCAACGCTAAGTCACTGGGTTATGTTCTGTATAAATAGAATTATTTATACAGAACAATATAATATTATATATATATCGGTACAAAATTAAACATCACACAACTTAAGTTGTGTGATGTTTAACCTGCTTAGTATACACTATCTGCGAACAGTCTGATAGTTACGTAGGAAGCTAAATGTTTGTGATTATCTTCATCCATTACAGACTTTCGAAATCCTACGATTGTTTCATAGATTTTGCCATTGTTGCATTGTATGGCAGGCGAGTTTAAGCCGCAGTCATTTGAGAGAGAGAGAGAGAGAGGGAGAGAGAGCGAGAGAGAGAGAGAGAGAGGGAGAGAGAGAGCGAGAGAGAGAGAGATGCTACTGCTCGTCTCCTTTTTTGATTCTCTTTGTCTTTTATAATATTCACACGGGATAATATGGGGTAAAAAAATTCTCTTATGTCAATATAATTAGTTTGTGATAATGTTTTATTCTATAAGATGTTGAAGAAAATATACTTACTTACCAATATTTGAAAACGTGACCTGCTCACTGCACCCTGCTCTGGCGATCGACTGACCGATATTAACGATACTGATAGAGTCTTTTAAAGTCCACTTGTGAACATATGCCTCCCCCATAGATTAGCTCATAGGGGGGATAAACGTTACAGTATTTTAATAATTTTTTAGAAAGATGTTGCTGCCCAACACCTGATTTGCTTCCCTCTGACGTTTTTACGGCACCCGCGAGATGAAATGGGGTAGTGGATATTCTTACACCGTCACTACGCGGCAGGACTGCCATTAATCTCTTCATTTAAATACGACGAGTCCGTTTCAAAGACGGCTTTTACTGATGTTTGGCAGTCAGAGCTCAACGACCCGCTAATGTAAGGGTAAAGCGAAGAAATCTGATCACCAACGCATTATTAATATCTTTTGTCTAATAGAATTGTATAGGGTTATAAGGAAGAAGGCAGGAAATACTATGAAACAAAGGCCCTGCCGAGACGACGGACAAAAGACCTCAGAGGGCTTTTGACATTGGCTTTGTAACAGGCGTCAGTCAAGGCAGGGCTGATTTACTGCTGTTATCTATATACTGTTTTGCCTGTTATGCCCTGACCTCATGTCACATCCACCTTACAAATGGTATACTGAACTTGTCTAAATGTGAAAATCAGAGGTTGTTAGCTACTTTTAGATTAACACTTCCTACGACTGCTGACTTAATGCAGTTCGTCGCAGAAACAGGTTAACTGATATAGTAACAGGCGCCGGTTGGCTGACAATAAATATACACTTAACGAAAGTCTGCATTTATGGATCGGGGACGACTATTACAATGTATCAGCTCAACCTTTAAGAGTGTTGGTTATATACTGCAGTGTGTATGTAGCATGAACATGAGAGCAAAGCGTCTTCAGCACTAAGACAATAAGAAAAGTGATATTTGTAATGAACACATTCTTAGTATAGTAGAATACCAGTTTAGTTTAAGTTAAATTATTTTAGTTCGATAGGTTGATAAACCTATTACGTCCCCTGGTTTTCTTTACAGTTAGCGTTACTGTAACTACCTATTTAAAGTCTACTTCTGAACATAGAACTAGATTGCCGCATAAGGAACCAATTTGCCCTATATGGATCGCTTTACAGGGGGGTTAGCAACTGCAGTTTTTTTTACAGTAAAACTTCTTTACGCACGCTTGACTTGGGGAGTAAGTTAGCGAACGAAAGCGTTACGAAGAGTGTGATCGGGCGAGGCGAACTGGAGTTGAGTGGGGGATATAAGCAACAGAGAGAAGTGCGCGCGTACATTTTCTTTCTCTCTTTATCTCATACCCAGTTATTTTGTTTTTATATTTATTTCGTTTTGAACAATTTTATGAATTAATATTTTGTTCAATACTAAAATTGTAAATTCATTTTAAAGTTCATGTTTTGTGAAATATATATATATATATATATATATATAT
>DWHP01004710.1:0-12394 GCA_018247895.1 Parnassius honrathi
TATATATATATGGGTGACATATTTATCACTTTTTATTAGTTTTAAAGATCTGTAACTGACTTTCTGTTGTTTGTTAGTTTTCAGTTACCCAGTTTCTTACAGATCGAATTTGGTCTACCACCCTTACAATATTATTACTTATAAAAATTTCATCAAAGTTTATCAAGTAATTTAAAAGTACTAACAAACAGATAATCGCTGATAAAAGTTTAACTATATAAAATATTCAGAAAGAAAAAAATAGAGGAGGTGTCAATAAATATTTAACGAAAACGTTTCGTTTACATTTCTGTAAGTAAGCCAAACATAATAAATTATCGATACAAAGTAGTAGTGTCACGCCACTGTCTCGCGCTAGACTCCTGCGGTCGTGTTCTTGGAAATTTACGTACGCAACAATATTGTTTATTGCCCGTACTGTAAATCCATCGCTGTTTTTAGCTGTCGTACCCGTAGACATGAACTAGCTTAAGAATCAATGGATATTGAAATGTGAAAACAATTATATTTTCGGAGACAATCGTAGTACTGGGAGGTGAATAATTTTATTTAAGTAAGTAAGAAGAATTTTCGCAGTTGGATATGCCTCAAAACTCCATTTTTACGTCTCTGCGTCCGAAATGACACTGGTGACCAATACAAATGCTCCTTGCGCGCTTGTGGCCTACGCGTCACATGTGCAGCGACAAGGTCACGCGCTTTTACGACTTCTATTGCCTTATTATTTAGATTTCTGTGCATGCGACCGACTGATTTTGCAGTAAACGACTCGCTAAATAGCTACTTTAGTATAACAAAGTGACACAAATTGACATACGCACCAATTAATAAATGATCACTATATAGTAATATGGTGTAGCGACTAAGTTATACTATAATAGTAAATGCTAGTACGGTATAACTGACATTTCAATATTAAATTTAATTTTCGTAATTGCGTATAAGCAACAATTGTATGTTAAATTTGTAAATGGTAGTAAGGCTTGACTGAGAGTTCAATATTATAATAGATTTTAGTAATTGCGTATAAGCGACAATTGTATGGTAAATTTGTAAATGGTAACGATGTATGACCGGCGCTTAATATTTTTGACGATAAAGGTAAAATAACATCAGTTCCAACTTTCAAAACAGGTGCTAATGGTAAAGAGTCATAAGCGTCCAGAATCTTTACACTAGTGAGAAGTAAAAACTCATAACCGACTTTAAACCAAAAAAGATGCTATTTTTACATGGGTAAAAGCGCCTTTGTGTAAAAAAGGCCTATAAACACGGTCGGTTCCACCAAAATGACACTGCCAAATCACAATTTTTCGCTTGGATATAAGCAACAAAAAAGTCACTGTAGAGCCATGGGAGTAAGCGGATTCGAAAAAGTGGAAAATATTAAGTAGGATGGCATTCAAGAATCATTTTAGACCAAAATGTCGCTTATGCCCTATTACCTTTTACCCGACAATATGCACGTGTTTATATATCGACGGTTAAAAGGTAATAGGGTATAAGCAACAAAAACCAAATTGTTCAGGAGAGCAGTTTAAAGTTTGAAATTGCAGAAAAATGGGCATAACGTTTTTATTTATTGTGGTAAACAAAAAAATGGACAACAACAGCTCTAAATTCAACAAAAATAATAGCACTTATTGGCTTTTTTATTTATTCGATTCAACGTTATTTTATGTAGTTTCAAGTCGCTTAGATCAATTTTTCCTATTTTTTATATGAGGTAATTTGGCGTAAGTTACATCTACACAGAAAAAAACGAAGAGTATAGAGGGCATAGCTACATTTGATACCGTAATAACTCAAATTGGTAAAAAAGGATACTTGACGAGTCATATCATTTTGCCAAAAGGTAATGGAGTACAAGAAACAGCAAAACATCTCGACGATGTTAGATATTAGCAATACTGTAATTGGGTTAAAAAAAGAGGTAATGTGGCACTTCCACATATCATGATTTCTATACCAAGAGGAAAAAGAGAGAATATCCAATATACGGCATTATCTGGGCAAATGGTGATTTGAAATAAACGTCAAGTCTTAAATAACAGATTCACGAACAACATGACTCGCCTTTAAAGTAAGAATTAAGTATCATCATCATCATTGCCTGCCACAAAGCACGGTCCTGAGCCACCCGCATCCATCGACCTCCTGCATGTCTTACCAGGTCGTCAGTCCATCTATTGGGGAGTCGTTCTACACTAAGCCCACCAGTACGAGGCTGCCACTCGAGAACCATTTTTCCCCATCGGTTGTCGGTTCTTCAAGCTACATATATTGCCGGCCCATTGCCAAATCAGCTTACTAATCCATTGGGCTATGTCGATACTACTGCGAATATCCTCATTTCTAAGTTTATCACACAGAGAAACCCCGAGCATGGCCCTCCTCATAGCTCGCTGAGCGACCTTGAGCGTCCTCATACGGCCAGCAGTGAAACACCACATTCAGATCCGTAAATCATCAATGCCTATACGCACTGGTTGTACAATCTGGTTTTTAGGTTTTAAGGTACACCTGACGAGAAGATGTGTCGTAATCTCCCGAACGCTGCCCAGCTAATTTAAGTCTGTCGATTGACCTCTCGGTCGAAGTTGGACTTACCTAGTCGGACTATTTGTACCAGTTAAACGTATTCGTCAACAACTTCGAGCATAGTGCTCTCAACAACTACCGAGATAGGTGTGGCATGAACATTAAACATGATCTTTGTTTTGTCCATGTTCATCTTAAGAGACATCCGTTGGGAGCCACTATTGAGGTCATTGAGCATAGTGCTTAGGTCCTTCAGCGATTCTGCCACAATGACTATATCGTCGGCATTTCGAACTTGCCATTGATATTTGTACCGTATCCTTTTCAGTCCAGTAGCTTGAAAACGTCTTCCAATGCAGCGGTGAAGAGTTTCGGTGATATGACGTCACACTGTCTTAAATTCTGCGGTTGGATAGGTTTCTTACTCCGGTGCCATTGTAACCCTATTGTATAAACACATCAGCACTTCGATATACGGACAGTCAACTTGACACCGCTTAAGGGACTGTAGCATGCTCAAATTTCGACGGAATCAAAGGCTTTTTGATAGTTCACATAGACCAGGCAAAGTGGCAGATTGTACTCTTCGTTCTTCTGTAAAATCTGTCGCAGGGTATGTATGTGGTCTATGGTACAGAAGTCTTTTCGGAAACCGGCTTATTCAGGAGGTTGGAAGTCGTTAAGTCTGCGTGTGAGACGATTCGTAATGACTTTCGAAAACAGCAAGTAGACGCGGCTCAGAAGGTTTATCGGTCTGTAGTTTTTCAAGAGAGCGTTGTCGCCTTTCTTGAAGAACAAGACCACTGCACCGTTCTACAGAATTGGAGAGCTTCTGAAGGACTTCAAGTACCGTTGTTCCGACCGCTTTCAGAAGCTCCTCTGTAATTTCATCCTCGCCTGAAGCCTTGCCGTTTTAAGGTGATGGAGAGCCATTCTAATCTCGCTCAGACTGACGTCTATGATATTATCGGAAAAGTGTCGGATAAGACTTGCTCTTGGATTGTTACTCACACTTGCATGTGGCTCAAACGGTGATGTGTACAGATGTCTGTGGAACCTCTCAATCTCACTTAAAATCTCAAGTAACCCGGCAACGATGCCGCCACACTCGGTCTTCAGCTTTGGCAGTTGGCTCTTTCTGGTAGACAGATCTCTTGCAAAGACTTTGGAGCCCTGGTTGCGCTCAATGGCTTCTTTAATATGAGCTGTATTGAAGTTGCGTATGTCTGCGAAATCTCTCTGTTCAGTGTTTGTGAAACTGCAGTCTTCAACAGATTTATTAGCCTGTATGCTAGCTAACAAATCTGTTGAAGACTGCAGCTTCGTTTCCCGTCTAACAGCCGTGAGATCAAGAGGGTGATTGGAGAGTTTTTGTGTTCTTCTGCAGCTCATCTTGCAGAACTTAGCTCCGACCGCAGTTTCCACAAGCTTGTTATTCATATTGTCCACTGCCTTGCAATCTTCTAGGCACTGAAAACGGTTTTGTAACTCGATCTGAAAGGTTTCGGGACCTTGGATTAGAGCACGTGGGGGACGGAGCGTTGACTTCATTAGGCGAGACCTCTCCAACTTAACGTTTAGGTTCAGTGTGCCTCTCACCGTGGTGATCGCTGCCGCTTTCCGTCCTTGCGATCACTGAACAGTTGTCGTCGGGTCATCATAATAAAGTCAATCTTATTTTTTGTCGAATTGTTTGTCAAAGAAAGAGTTCATCATAACGAGTCCCTCCTTCTCCACGAAGTCAGCCAGCTGATGGCCACTTAGGTTCCGTTGCCCCTTTCCCAAATTTCCCTACCTTCAGCTCACCGTTCTTTCTTGTGCCTAGCTTTGTACGGTAATGTACCGTAGTGAAAGTTATCGGCGGAAAAAAAACCGGAGTAGAACAAATGCTGAATGCCGAATGATAGTGTGAGAAATTGTGTCGTAATAGAATAGTGTGGCTTGCAAGATGATGTTGTAACCAGGGTTAAGAAAGGAGTGCTTCTGTGATTTTGTCATGTAGAAAGAATGAACGATGAAAAAGTGACAAAGCAAATCCATGTTCCAGAAGTGAACAGCAGAGTTCAACATGGACAGCTTAGGTGAAAGTTTATACCCCTAACCGACGAGCATGTACGCGTAGGTATATGGATGTAAAGGAGGCGAGAGAGGTGTGTCATCATCATCATCATTACATGTCCTTCACAAGTCCACTGCTGAACATAGGCCTCATCCAATGTATGCCACAAAGGTGTGAAATGAGGTGTGTCAGGATCGTGTCAAATGGAAGTCCGTTGTCACTGTATGACCTCTGGAGGACAGGCAGGAGTTTTTATGTCTATGTTAACAGAAATATATATGAAAACATATATTTTTCTGTTGACATAAACATAAAATAGCATAACATAGACATACATATCGGGAAAAAACTGGAACAGTTGTTGTTGCAGATGTTTTACGTACTCGTGCAAAAGAGATATTTCGAACGTTCGTAATGCGGTCATGAATATATATTGTGTGTTTTTGAATATAATATAATAAATCCAATATTAAACAAACACGTCAACAAATACTTGACGACAGAAACCCTTAGCAATATTGCATAGATATATTTTTTTATTTTTCATTTACCGCATCCAGCAGATCTATTAACGTGACTCTACATCCACTCATCAGTCCCAATTAGGAAAGATAGTGACTCTAAAATAACGAAATTATAATCACATTTGGTAAATCTTAAAATATTAACAAAATTCATTAAATTAATAACTGATTACTTTTGACTAAATTTATCCCTAAGTAAAAGATTTCAAAACATTTTAGTTATACTACTTATCACTAAACACTTAAGGTATCATAAATAGAAAAAAATAAAGTTAACCTTGACTGCACTATTTACAATTTTTAGTTTAAAAAAATCACTTTTACCTAACACTAGGATTTTTTTCTGTCGTGGATGTGTTTCAAATTTATAAATTGCACATGGGCAAAATCAAGCTCCTTATCAATTAGGTTTAGGGGTAATGCTCAGATGGAATAACGACGAAGAGATACAGGAAATCGATGGAGGCAAGTGACTCAGGACAGGACTGTGCTTTGTGGCATTTCTTTAGGAGGGATATCTGCAATAGTGGACTTGTTAATGGCTGTAATACCGATGTTGATGATAATGGTTAACGCTTTTTTTTAAATCGACTTAGTATCGAAGTCGAAATTTTCCACAAATCCATAGAAAAATAATTACATTGTTACGCCGTAAAAATATTTACTATGTTACGATTTTATAAATATTTTATAGCAGTTCAATAAGAAATTATTATTATAACGGATCGATTCAATTTAATTACAGCAGTCTAAGCGTTTCCTTGTATTGGAATGTAGTCTATTTAGGTCAATTCGATTGCAGTGTCCCTACAACAGGTCGTGCAATTACAGATCGAGCGTGCTTACTATGTGCTAAGAAAAGATTTATTAATGAGTTCTGGTAGATGTAACATTGATCTGTCGCTGAGTGACACAGTGAATGTACCTTCTGAATCACGAATAATGCTTCGTGAGCATTTTATTGGCCTTGAAAGCGTAAGTTAATTTGTGTTGAGACTAAGCAACGTAACCGTCACCGTGTGAGAATATCCACTGCCCCATCTCATCCCGTGAGTATCGTAAGGAGCGGCAGAGGGAAACAAATCAGGAGAAGAGCAGTAACGTCTTTCAAATAACGATTAAAATAAAAAAACTGCGGTTGCCAATCCGCTCAGACTTTAACAGGTTATAACGGTAACGGTAAAGTTTTTATTCCCTGGCAATTACTACACAAAAATGCAGTAACAACTTACCTTAAAATATATTGCTTAGTTTAATTTAATAAAAAAAAAACTGTTTACTACTAAACTGAACAAGTATACGGAAGGAAGTTTTCATATTAAGTGCCAAAAGCAAGAATTTGTTATGCCCGTTCAGATAAAAACGTGAAGTGTGTGTCTATAAAAAAGAAATAGCTGCTTTATATGAAGATGAGGGAGGAATTTTACAGGTCAAGTCAAGAATTAACATTTTTTAAATTTTTGTCTGCCTGCCTGTCTATTGTTCTGAATAATTTACAGAATGGCTGAATTAATTGAAATGAAACTTGACGAACAGATAGAGAGCAATTTCAAAGCAATATTGGCTATATAAGGCTATATTTTTGATTTAATTTATTTTGTGAAATCGAAAAATTTATAAAATAAATGGTATTTGATGATTGCGGAGTTATCCAGATCTTAAACTGAAATAACAGCAGATTATTAGATCCTAATCAGTCGTCGCCTGGGTGGATCGTTCATCTTGAAATATAGTTCATTTGAAACGAATTAACATTGAATTAAAAAGGTGAATTTCTAGTCAATTTTAAACCGAGTTTAAAAACGAGAAGATTCTGCATTTGACGCGTATGTTTTATGTATTCTATGATTACTTGGAAACGGCTGAATCGATTAAAAGGTATATTTTTTTTGTAGGGGCAAACGAGCTTACGGTTCACCTGATGTTAAGTGACTACCGCCGTTCATGAACAACTGCAAAAAAACAGGGGAATTGCAGGTGCGTTGACGAAAATTACACTACACTTTAACGATGGTTCCACAGCAATTAAAAAAGGTTGTAAAAATAAGGGATGATGATTTTAATGTACCTATTCAAACGACATTCTGATTGTTACTTGACCCAGAAGGAATACAAAACAATCAACTTCATTTTAGTTTGCATTTCGCTGGGTTTTAATTAAATGTTGTAACATATCCAATTCGAGGAAAACAAGAAATTCAAGATTCAATATGTCCGTGCTTCTATTCAATTCAAATCTTCCCTGTTCTGCAATATGTATAATTTAAATACGGAGAACTTGTTTTAGTTTTTCCGTTCCTTTCCGTAGGCTGTTGATTGCGTGTTCATATCACGTCGGAAGGTCTCCAGTGTAAGAGTGTAGCAGGATCGTATGCCGCTATATTTAGCGAACAATTCTCGTTTTAAAAACATTTACTTTTAAAATTATACATACAACATACAAATTCGGAAATTCAGAAGAATATTTAAAATACTGGTCGGCCCGCGTCAGGCACTAAACTAAACCAGCGCCGCCGAGTAGCTTCTCGCAGATCGACGACGTGCGCGTGGCGGCGCTGTCGTCGCGCCACAGTTTTATTCCAGGGTCAAACTTAAGTTTGTTAGCAATAAGAATAAACTTAAAATTAATGTAAGTAAATATACAAATAAAAACAGCGGAAAGTCCTTATTTTACATTAAACATAAATGCTCTAACCCCATATGCACAGTGTTTCAACGCAGCACAAGCGGGCAATCAAGCCTTCCCAATACAGTACATAGGGGTCCATTGACACTGTCTCGCACGCGTCGCATCAGAGAGGCCACTCTCATCTGCGCTGTTGTATTAAAGCTGTCCATGTTAGCCTCAGCAAATACAAATCAAATACCTGATGCGCTGCAATAGCGAGATCACATCATCACCATCATTCATCATGCATCACCATTCTAAAGCCGTTATCGTACTGAAAAGTTAGAGCATATATAGATCAGCAAGTATACTTGACCCACAGGCTACATGTGTAAAACATTTAGCAGTACGCCTTAAAAAGGTTTACCTTGACGGCTTTATTACACCTTACAAACCCGCGAGACAGCATATTGCACTTCACCACTAACGCTCCATGTTCTCTTTCAATGTCTATTTAAATTTGATGTGTATTTAAATTTGTTGAGTAAAAATGTAAAGTAAAAATGTGTGCCGCTCCGACGTGGAATGTATATTTTCCTTACAACCCTCGTAAACATCAAATGAAACGGTATTATCAAAGAAAGTTCGTGACGAAGCTTATTTTCGAAAAATATTTAGGAGTAATAATAATTTCTTACTATATTTATTAATATTCTTTAACTAAGATTCAATCGCATACTCAAATATTAAGTAAAGAATAACACTGACGTATCTCCTGGAATCCACCACCCATAATGTCATCCCAAAGGTGTTGGACGAAGTGAAATGGCACTGGAGTTAGGCAGCTGCATATTACTGATAATATGCGAGCTATCGTGACAACTTATAACCCCTTCCCCTATCCCCGACGACTAGGCAGTCTATGAGGGGGCCTATGTTCAGCAGTGAACGCGTAAGTTATTCTTTTAATCAATGAAGATGAAGTTTCTGTGTAGAATACTTTCGTTTAAACTTTTAAAGGAATGTAATCCGTATAATTAGTTTTGTTTAAACCATTTTAATCTTTTAGTAGAAGCTCTCTGAGTATTCGATAGTATTATATACAATGATAATATTTCAAATATTCTTCTCGAATAACGAATTGGGAATAGAGGGCGAGTCCTACTACTTTAGCACAAAGGCAATCTTACTAGCGATATTCGACAGCATTTGCTCCCACAGGACTACAGGGAAAATATGAGAATTATTTACATCAGTATACGTATTTCTCGACAAAATTGCTTTATTACTAAATGCTGCATGGAACTATAGTATTTCAATGTAATATTTTCATGTGATAGTAGCCTTAGAAATTCATCATCTCACACCGTCTTGAACAGACAACATTAACAAAGTCACATCATTTTTAAAAAAGAATTAAAACAAACGTTTTCTACATTCAAGGTTAAAGAAATCACCCACTAGCTCCGTTGACTCAATTTATTACAGCATTTACGGGAACTCGAAATTGCTAAAGGAAAATTTAGGATCAATTAAGAGAAAGAAATATTTAAATTTTATACCTATTGCGAGATTGAAGTGATTTGTATAATATATTTATCGATTTAAGTTTTGTTTCTAAAGACTTATTTAATTTTCTCCTTAAAAATAAATAAATTATCTCAAAGTGTATACACGCGCGGCGGAAAATATGGTATACAAAAAATATACGTATTCGATGTATTATTTGTGTGACTAACTTTATATATACTTTATATATAAACTTTATATTTAAGTGGTACTCACCAAATGCAGGTATGTGTAAAAAACCGTTCAGAAGATGTAGCACAGCCTGCATTCACAGGTGCTGCATACGGAATGCACACTGCAAACACAAGCGCGTAAAACTCCGTCTTAAACATTTTTTTTAATCTTTATTTATTATAGAGGGTTAGATCTACGTCTTAAACATTGTTACACATAAAGCTTTCGGAAACATTGTGAGTTTAGATGTATATATATTGACATTATTTAGGTACATGTTCATAGAACTTATGTGACACACGCGAACACACAGTCCACCTTATGGTAAGTGAATGGTGTCCACAGCCCCATATCATGGCGTGGGTATCGTAAGAGGCCACAGAGAGAAACGAATCCGGAGACGGGCAGCAGCGTCTTTCAATAATGAACAAAAATAAAATAATACGGTTGCAAGCCCGCTTTCGAAACGTGGCAACTAAAAAAAATATCCCCCTATGAGGCGATTTATGGGGAGGAGGCTAAGTACTATAATGGCTGTTAACTTTAATAGGCTGTATAGGAAACACTTAACCGGAGATACGTTTGTATTATGTTCCTGGCATAGACACGCTATGGCTGACGATGAATAAGGAAGAAAAAAAACCCTAATCGAATGTTGAAATTAAGTAAATCATTCCAATTTGAAACAATTTTAATCTGTTAAGTTAGCAGCCATACATTTGATTGTTTGCTCCGCCACCCTCCTCTCTGCATGTAAAGTGACTATTTCGCAAATCCGGGCGAATCGACATTGTCATTCGAAATTCCGAGAGACTGCAGTTATTCAGGAACTGGCCGATTAGTATAAAATCGATTTTTCAGGGTTGACAATGTTTGTGAAATTATTTGAAATAATTTATTACGGTTTTTATTTTTATATATATAATTATGAATGCGTAGCTATCTGTAGTAATTAAAAGTCCTTGATTTAAATTGATATACAAATTCAACTTTCTTAAATTCACACAATAAAATTTGTAAAAATGTTTGCCTGTGGCGCCACCCATTGGACAGCTATAATTTATTTTGATAATACGATTATTAATATATACGAACGTCTATTTTAAAATTTTCAAATATATTATTTTAGAACTTAAAATTTAGTATGATGTTTCATTTAAAATGTATTTGCGTTGGATTTAGGAATATTTTAGTTTTTTTACGATTTTCAAATGTGGCCGAAAACCGGACAAATTGTTTGATAGACTTCACATTGCATTTATGGATGGTACACGGTTGCATTTTTAAAAGCCAACGTTTACTACTGGTATAACAAATGTCTCATATAAATCTGATACATCTCAATAAAAACTTTGAGAGACAAAGAAAGGAATCGTCGCCCTTTGACGGCTGCTACTAAAGGAACACGCTAATATTGAAAAATTGAATTGAATGAAGTATGAAGAAATTGTGCACATATTGCAAATTGACTCAGGAGGCATTAATGAGATTTGTCACGTACATTGTCGTGTAAGGAGTATAGTTTTGATTTGGGTATTGCACTACCTCACCGATACTCAGAAATGGACACGCGTGCAATAGTGCCGTGATATGATTACTAAATTTGAAGCAGACTCGTCTCGGTTTGTTTACGAAATTATTACATGTTATGAATCTTGAATTTATCAATACGATATAAAGCTACATTTCTAGATTGTATTCGACGGTTTGGCTGTTTCAAAGTTAGAAACCAAATCCGCCTAAATGAAGGGATCGGAAAATGCAGGGAGGATTTTCATTACTACTGCTTGCATTTTGACGTGTTATCTGGTGGCAATTTCTTTACGACATTGAAATATCATCAATGACGAGTGGTATACCACCAAATGCTTGTTAAAAATATTTACTGCTAAAACCAATAAGTGACCGAACGGGGCTCCGCGGCTACTGCTTTACCATCACAACACTTATAAGCTCTCAGCCTTCAAAACCAGAGACTTCCTGGGCAGTACCCACTAGGTAGTAGGACTTCTTGTCTACCAAGAAGTCCATATGGGTAGGTATCATCAAATCACCTATTTCTGCCGCTAAATATTGGTACCAGCGCTGCTGTGATGTGGTCTGAATGAAAAGAAAGCTGGTATATTTACCATCAGGTTAACATTAAGTTTATTTATGTCTTAAATTTTGTAATAAATAACAGGCCATCGGTTAATATTTTAGATCATCCTCCTGTAATAAATAACAGGCCATCGGTTAATATTTTAGACAATCCTGGTTCGGCACCATGTGACTTCCTTTTATTATCCATACATCTTGTAGTGGCGACAAGAGAATTCCCTACTCATATCATTACGTTGGTCTTACGAAGCGACGAAGGTAAACTGAAAGGATATAGTATCTTCCTGATAAGAACAATTAAATAATAATTATAAAAAACAGCGCTTGAAAACCCGCCTGTCAAGCGTGGCAGCTATGGTAAACATGCTCCATATGAAACAATTTTAGTGCAAGCCCTACGTACAGCAGTGGACTTTTGATGACCCCTGATGAATGAATGAAATTAATGTTTTAAGAAAATATATTTGGCATAGCCCTATTTTAGGTAGTCATAAGCCAGCAGCTGACAGAATCTGTAGATTTATTTCCCTTTTGTAAATGCGGGGAGTAGGACTCGAGCTGCACTATTTTCGAAAGTTTTGTGCCATTTAAGTATATATTTCTTAATTTCATTATACTTATCTTACAACAAAATGTACAAAAAGTCAGCAATAAAAAAATTACGCAGTAGTTTTTTTGCAAAACTCATGAACCTTTTTAAGAAAATTAACATTAATATCATCATCACCGGGGACTGGGGGCCGTTTGTTTGCGTTATGTGCTTTGTGGCGTACCTTGGGGGACGCCTATGTTCAGCAGTGGACTTGTAAAGGGCTGTAA
>DWHP01004711.1:0-12394 GCA_018247895.1 Parnassius honrathi
CCCTCTTGAAGAACTACAGACCGATATCCATTCTGAGCCGCGTCTACGTGCTGTTTTCGAGAGTCATTACGAATCGTTTCGCACGCAGACTTTACGACTTCCAGCCTCCCGAACAAGCCGGTTTCCGAAAAGGCTTTAGTATCATAAACCACATACATACCCTTCGGCAAATTGTACAAAAGTGTTAAGACTGTTTTCTGGGATAGCGAGGGAATTTTGCTTATTCACTACCTACCCAGGGGAACTATGATGACCAATATTACGCCAATTTATTGATTCAGGTTCGCGAGGCTAGCGTACAGAAACTACGTGGGAAACTGATGTGCGGAGTGCTGTTTATGCGAGACAACGCGCCTGTGCACACCGCACATGTTGCAAGGCAAGCCCTAAAAGACACGGGGTTCTCAGGGATTGACCACCCTTCGTATAGTCCAGACCTAACACGTAGTGATTTTTCCTGTTTTCCAATTTGAAATAGGACTTACGGGGCTGAAGATTCGCAGATGACAACGAAATGAAAGTATGTGCACTGTAATTTATAGGGGACGGGCGGGCAATAAGAACAGGTTAAGTTTTACATTAAAAAAGACATAGATAATCCACTTTTTTAATTAGTCATTTTGTATTAAGAAACAATAGTTATTAAAGATTTTAATTTAAACAAAAAATAAACTCAAAACTTAGATAATATGTAAATAACATTTATTTTATTTAAATCATGCTACTATCCGTTTTGCCTGAGGGCGGGCAAAACGAATTTCTTCAGCAGGTAAAACGATTGGAAACCAATAAACACCATTTGGTTAAAGCAATGTTCATAAAGGTTAGATTCTTGACTCATGTAAGAGGAACTTGCTTCGTGGGTCCACTCTTGGCAAGTGTCGGACTAGATTCAGTCTTCCAGTAGAGGCGCAACATATTTTTCTTAACATATAGTGCAGAAGTAGTCCTACTCTGGTTCTTTCTGGACCTATTTTTTAGTTCTGTATTTCTTTCTCTTAATCTTGGATAGTCCAGGTGTGGTGTATAGCTCAAGAGCCATTTTATTCTTAGCAGAGTCTATATCAAGCTTCCTTTTCTGCTCAAGTTGGGTCACATCATATTGATTAATTATTCGTCCTGGATCGTTGGAGGCCGTAGAAAATTTAATCCATTTTTTTTAGTCGGGAGTGAAGTAACATAAAAATCGGCCTGGCTTCTTTGTAGTTATGCCAGATTTCAAATGCCGGTATAAAATTGCGTATTGAGGACCATATTTTACGCTAGCATCTGATATTGAAGCCGATTGGGCTGATTTGAAACGAGGCATTCCATCTTAGTTCTCAGGGGTGACAACGATATATAATACATAACATCGAGGATAAATATAGATGTATATGGGCCACAGCATCCACTTATCATCAGGTGAATTGTGCTCGTTTGTCAAACCTTTTCTATCAAAAAATGACGAAAAACCAACAATAAAAGCTGAATACCAGTTAGAGAAACTGCATTCATGAACTCGGCCGTGGTGAGTAGGGGCATTAATAGAAAATGAGCACAGGACTCACTTAAAAAAAAAAAGAATATTAGCAATGCTATAAACATTACCGATATTCCCCTTTACCACTCGTGGCACTGGCCTATGTTCAGCAGTGGACTTGTGAAGGGCTGTAATGATGACTCGTGGCAAGCTTAAATTTCTTGTGTTACGAGTGGTTCACGTCAGTAGTCAAATGGTGGATTCGAACCGACGACCTTTTTGAGTTCGCGGTCCGCGCTCTGCCATTAGGCTACTGCTTCAATTTCATATCTGAGAAGATTTTAAGCCAAGAATGTGTCCTACACGTGCTGCCCCAATGCGTCTATTAGCAATTAAGCAATAATTAATTGTCTTGGTCAGAGAAAAACAAATAGTCGGAGAGCCGGCGACAAAAATCGGCTAGAGTTTTGTCACGGCCCATTCATTACATAATTACATATATACGTAAACACATTCCATTCGGCACATACATGCTCGTTGGTTAAGGGTACTCTTACGGCCCATTTTCAATATACATATCCATCATTTATACACATCATTCTATATGATTTATTATTCAGGGCGTACATGAGTGAGCACCCACTCGCAAGGTCAGGTAGTGGAACACCTCGGTGCAAGAGTTTTGTAATGACTTTGTCTTGATCTTTAAGCAATGACTATCTCAAATAATTTAATCGCCATTATAATAACCAGAAAATCATTGTTGGTACTTAAGGAATAAAAAAAATGATGCGAAAAATTATAATGTAAGTAATTTAATTTTCAAAGAACAACCTTTGCAGTTTAAAATGTATGTAAAGAAATGTTTTCTGTTAATATAAAATTATTCCGGCTGTACGTCTTGTATAATAGCGTCTTGGACAACTGGGAGCATTTCCGCGTTCTTTGGATTGCACGAGCATCTGGTCGCCTAGAAATGAAATACAAAGCATATTATTAGTCATTTATTTTGTAATAATTTACTTAATAATACTATTATTATTCTATATTAATCGTAATACTAATTCACTCGTCATATATTCAATACAGTCAGTCAAAAAATACCGCCGCTAAACAGGTCTACCCCATAGAATGTCTTTTTTTAAATAATCCACCTCATGGTAAGTGGATGCTGTGGCCCATAGACATCTACATTTATCCTCGATTAAGAATTAAAACGCAAATGTGTTGTCACCCGTGAGGACTAAGATAGAATGCCTGGTTTCCAGTAAAAAGGGCCTTCGGTTCTCTACACTAACCGTACGAAACACAGAAGCATTAAGCTACTATTTTACGCTGGTATTTTGTGAGAGCGTGGTCCGCCTCATAAGAGAAATTAGCCATAGTTGCCATTCTTGGCAGCTGGCTGTCGCCACTTACGATACCCATGGATTGTTATGCCGCCACTATAGAACACAATTCTTTAGATAATTTTTTACTGGAGACGAGGCATTCATCTTAGTGTTCAAGTGTGACAACACGTCTGCATTTTGTTTTATTATCGAGGATAAATGAAGATGTTCATGGTATCCACTCATCCGCTTACCATCAGGTGGACTGTGTGCTCGTTTGTCACCTTATTCTATATAAAAAACCTACTCAGACTACAATTGTTTGTAATTCATGATAAATATGTTTTGTGCTATTCGCCAGTTCGTGAAAATTATGCTATTTTCTCATGCAAACATATTTATATAATATTCATTATACAAAACGGAATGATGCCTTTAAAAGTCTGTCTCTGTTCGGCTTCGCGCGGGTGATTTCTGAATATCGACAACAGCGCCACCTACCGGGTCCAAATGTGAATTTAAACCATCTAGGGAACTATTCAAACACACACGAAACATTCATCAAAATCGCTCAAGCCGTCTTTAAGTTTTGGGACCAACGGACAGCAGTTGATTTTTATATATAGAGGTAGGTATCAACCGCGCCCGTGGGACTTTCTATGTGCGAAGTAATGTAAGTAAACAAATCTGCGTAAGAGAAGAGTGTGTGTAATTGGTTTCTCAGAACAGACTCTGATAATTTGGATGACATTTTGTATTTATATAAAGTTTTACTTCTATAGTATATCTAGATAGGTTTCATTCTTCTTTTATAGAAGAGAGACAATCGATCACGCGGCTCACCTGATGGTAAGTGACTACCGCCGCCCACGAACCACTGCAACACCAGGGGAATTGCAGATGCGTTGCCGGCCTTTTAGAAAGGAGTGAGCTCTTTTATTGAAGCTTCCTAAGTCGTATCGTATCTATGATAATTATTATCTTTCTTACGCCGAGTTAAATTCGGTCGCCCAGATATTTTATATTTATATACGTTCCGTTTCAGCCTATTAAAGTCCACTACTGAACATAGGCCTCCCCCATAGATTGCCTCATAGGGAGGATCTTTGCCACGGTTGGCACGCTTGGCAATCCGATTGGTAACCGTCATTTTTTTATTTTGTGCCATAAGGAAGACGCTGCTACCCATCTCCTAGTTTGTTTTCCTCTGTCACCTCTTACGACGTCCAAGGGTGCATTGGGGATATGGATATTCTTACACCAACACTACATGCATTATTGAAATCCCGGTTTATGTACGTACATTCATGAAATTTCGAAGTGTCTCTATTGCCTCTGCAGTTGAGTCTCTAGTTTGAAAGTGGTTATTAGTGCGAGCGGTGTAAGATTTTTTGCGGATAAGAACAGAGTCGCTGGCTCGCCCGCACCCTTCGACTCGAAATTGACTCGTGAGCTGGTCCGCCATTGCTCTGAGATCCATCGAAGATGCTGCTCTCTTGGACTGCATGCTTTCACTCTAGGAAATAACAGATTGCCTAAAGATACGATTAGCGGATCATATATGTGGTAATAAAATTGTTCATTACAATTTTAAGTGTTTATTTACTTGCCACAGTTGCCACGGTTAGTCAACCGCAGATTTTTAGTTTTAGTCGTTACTAGGAAGACGCTGCTGCCCATCTCCCGGTTTTTTCCCCTCTGTCGCCTCTCTTGACACCCACGGGATGATATAGGGTAATGGATATTCTTGCATTCCCACGACACGGTTACACGAAAGAAATAAGTGGACGCCTGTGTGTGAGATGTGGCTAACAGAGGTATGCTTCGGTTTGGAACCAATTACTAACCCAAGCATACCACTGCCAAACTTCAAGATATTGTAAGGTCATTCAGTGGCTATGAAAAATCTGCGGGAAATCTGAAAAATCGGGAGTCAGGACGTCAAACACCCCAGTTCCCGCAGAAAAGAATAAAAGACGTAAAAATTAAATTGATATAATTAGGTTTATTTAAATATAGTAGGTGTTTACGCCAAATAGTAGCAAGCTACAATTTGCAAGGCGCTCGGTCTGGGCGAGGAACCTGTTTGACGGGTCGAGCCGAGCGGGCGTCGACCGTGCGGTTTTAAGTCTTGAATACTCGATTGGACGCGACGGCCGGGTCGATTAGAGGTCGCGAGTTAAGTAAGAATTGCTACGTCGCATTACGACGGCCTCCATTGTGTTGTTTTATTTCGTTAATATACGCGACAAAGGGGCTTTTTTTGAGTGACTATTTTAACTTCGATTGCCATTAATTTGCATCGACGCGTGGCTTTTAATATCGCAAGTAATTTTGCTTGTCGTTTGGAACGCTAAACTTTGTGATTCGGGTGAAGATCGCGCTCGATTATAGTTTGTGCTAAGTGACGTTAGACTTGAGTTCCGATAACGGCGGGCGCCCTCTAAGGTGATTGCGCCTTGTGGAGCGTCGCAACGCATGCGGTTCTGTTGAACGATTACATCGGTGACGTCAGGCTACATTACACACTTCTTACACTACTCACCCACCCACCATTTACTTACCCCTGACGATACCTTGTGGTCGACCCTACTTCCGGAACTCGGTAAGTTTTGTGTTTGCTTATACAGCCGTTATAAATTAATTATCCATAGGCCATATTGGGCACGAACCCTCTGTTGCTCGTCGAGCTGGGTTACTTATGGGCCCTAGCCCAGTCAACCTTTGTCGGGGTAACTGAGGGCCGTAACAACCTCGTTTCCAGTAAAAAGGATTATTGATTTTTTATTAAAATAAATAATAAAAAATCAACTCACCATTAAAAGCTTCTGCCCAGTCAGTTTCTGATTCAAATACTGGCACACGGTCCGCACAGGGTAGGCTGGTAATGGTAGCAGGAAGTCCGTAGCAAATGGATAGTTCACCATGGCCAGGGTCTCGTACATTGACTGCAGAAAGTCTATCAGATTCTGAACGTCGGTCGTGTTTTTGATCGGATCACATAGTTTCCACTGTTTATTTAGCCAATCTGTGTTGTTTTTGGTTGCAACGAAGGTCCTAGAGAATTAAGAATGACTTTTAGTTATAAAATAAAAAAAAAACCTTGTGGCGGAGGCGTATGTATAGCAGTGGATGTTTATAGTATGTAATGGATGGATTGATATGTTTATTTTAAGACCTGGCAGAGCAACGCTGTAGCTGTGTTATGATTGTGGTAAGATTGGTTGTCCTCGACCAGGGAAGGATCACACTCTCACAAAATACCAGCGTGAAATAGCGGCTTAATGCTGCTATGTTTCCTATTATGAGTGTAGAGAACCAAAAAATCTTTTTACTAGATTCTACCTTAGTCATCAGTAGTCACAACGCATCTGCATCTTGATTCTTAATCGAGGATAGATACAGCTGTCTATGGACCACAGCATCCACTTACCATCAGGTGGACTGTGTGCTCATTTGTCACCCTGATTGTATAAAAAATGTTATTAAATATATCTGCATCAAATTTAAATTGAGGACTAACCAAAGAGATCTAAAGATTTGAACGTCTTTGGGGTTAACATATTAGGCATTGGTCATGATAATGTGTGTATGTGATAATTAAACACAATAAAATACGAAAAAGTTATTTTCATTTAATATTTAAAACCATAAGTCCCTCTTCTAGGCATCAGTTTTTTCTGGGAGAGTTATGGATAGAAATTACTTATAGTCCGTCGCGCTGCTGCAGTGCGTGTTGACGGATAACATGTGCCTTGGAAATTTCTTATTCCACGCAGGTTTCCTCACGACGTTTCCTTCACTGCCAAGGATGTCGTAAATTGAAACTTAAAGCAATTTCGAACCCGTGTTCGGGTGCAGTAAAATCTGCCAACTCGAGCAAAAAAGCGGCATGGCCGTACTATCCTTTTCTCGAAGCAGTTCAGGCTATTTTCGACCCTCTACAACTGCGTTGTGGATATAACTAGAAGCCTGAATTTTCAGTAACCAAGCAGGTATTGTATAAACACGGTATTTCAAATTTCATTCAATTTGAACCAGTAGTTTAAGAATTTTAACTAGTCAAAGTTTCCTAATTTTGTCACTCACTGACTGACTGACGGATCATCAAAACTCTAAGGCACTTCTAGTGGACAAAGAAGCTTTAAATCTAGAATACAACTAGTGTTTAGTACATAAATCAAGGTAAAACTATAATATTTTGCAATACCGGTCCAGTTTTCTTGATACACCAACCGCATAAATAACTTTGTAATCCTATATAAATATATGGGATTACAAAGTTACATTTGCAGTGAATGAATCAGAGTACCTGTATATGTATAATATAATGGAATTATAGGTGTAGATAGGTACGTTGTTGTTGTTCAAGAAGTAGAAGATACCGGAAAGGAAAAAGTAGAACTATCTACAAAAAGAAATGAGATGCCATCAAATACATAACTTGTAATATAAACCAAGTATCGTAACTTCTCAGCACTAAACAATCTAATTTAATAAAATATGTATTACCTGTGAGATACATTGTATTACCATGCGATGGCCAAGTCAATCTATTTATTTAGAACATAAATGATTTTTGATATTGATATGTTCACAATAACATGTTGTTAGGTTAGCTAATTACCTACGTAATAACTTGAGACAGAAGGACCCTTAAGTAGGGACTGAATAAATTAACCGACTGGTATTGACATGGATCTCACAACTTTTTACGGTAGAAGATTTGAGAAGTTGTGAGACTTGTTTTTTTTACAAGTTTATGTTTTTGATGGCATTTACATTTAGTGCTTATATTATTTGAAAATAATTAACCCCTAGAAGTATACCTAATGACGCTCCAAGATTGTTTTATGTTTTCCTTGCATGTAATATTCGCCACCACAAAGCTGGAAGTCACGATTCGGTGGTAGACATTGCAGGGCAGCATACCAGGGAACATGTGGACGGGCGCTGAAGCGGCAATGGCCCCAGCCACCAGGTGTGGATACTTCATCCGGAAGTAAGCCGCAAGCATCCCACCGTAAGAACCTAATAATGTAAGCTTAGGTGTGTAAGAATAAATTGTTACGTTTCCTATGTATTATATTTCTTATTTAGAACTACATATAATAAATATAACTCGGGAGCAACGCTCTAGCTAAATTATGGTTGTAGCACGAATGCCCACGCTCTCACAGAATGTTAGCGTAAAATTACAGCTTAATGCTGATTTGTTTCGTATGGAGAATGTAGAGAACCGGAGACCCTTTTTACTGGAAACGAGGCATTCCATCTTAGTCTTCAGGGGTCTACACATTTTGATTCTCAATCGAGGAAAGTTGTCTATTGCTCACATAATCCACTGTAATCGTCAGGTGGACTGTATGCTCGTTTGTCAACGTTATTCTATAAAAATATCCACTAATGTTATCCACCAGAATAGGGTCTTTTACACCCTTTGAGTGTACTCAAAGTTTACACCATGTAAAGTAAAATCAAAAAAGTGTATATTTATGATAGATTTTGTAAAAATTAAACGAGAAGTATTGATTTCTGTTTATAAAATTGCATTATAAATTTTATATTTCAATTTTAAGATAATTTTTTTCGTCTGTGCCTTAAATCTGTAAAACGGTGTATTAGTCATGTCGTGACGTCACCGATCCAGCCTAAGGATATTAGTATTCTGTATCATTGATTAAGAGAACTAGCTAACGTACTATGTCATTTCGAAAATTTTTAAGTTATTATTACGATTATCGAGTTTTATTACGAACTAGCTTTTTACCCACTGCTTCGCTCGCTTAGGGTTGAATTTAGAAACATCGATAATACTATTTCCTACTAAAATTAACAAAACTGGATCACACACGTCGGTATCTGTGTCTATATTATCGATATTATAGGCTACAGAAACACATAAAATAGTTTATCAGAATCGCATAAATATTATACGTCACGTAATACTTTTTTTATATCGGGCTTTCGATGTGTCTTTATTTAAGGAAAATTGTCCTGGAATCTGAAATGAGTTATTCACATAATATTCATTATTAAAGTTGATATAGACTTGATAAAAATATGGTTTAATTTCATGGTCTTTATTAATATTGGTCCCATTGAATATTGATTAGCACCACATGCCAGTATTTTTTTACGTTTGAGTAGACTTCAAAATTTCATGAACGTAAAATGTAGTTCTATTCACGGAGAACGTGTGAGAAGTTCTAAATTCATGAACAGGAGTAGAAATCTACATAAGATGGGCAGCAGCGTCTTCCTGATCATAGTTCAAAATATTAAAAATATGCAGTTGGCAACTCGCGTGCCAAGCGTGGCTACTATGGCAAATATCCAACTTTATTAACTACTGAAAATCCAATTGATGATTGGAAGTAGAAATACGTAGAGGTAGAAATACGTAGGCTGAGTAGAGGTAGCGAAAAAGAAACCACTCCCACGTTTCATCCCGTGGTTGTCTTAAGAGGTGACAGAGGGAAACTAAAACAGGAGATCATCTTCTAGATAGTTATCAGCGCAAAGTAATCAAGAACTGCGGTTGCCAACCCGCTTGCCAAGCGTAAATACTACCGCAAATACTACTACTACTACTACTACTAATCTATTTGTCATACAATGGGGGAAACCTACGATCAGCAGTGGATGGCCCTATTAAAAATAAAAAGTAGGAGCTTAAATACATTCCAGACATGCAGATTTCCTGCGATGTTTTTCTCCACCTTTTATACGTGTTAAAGCCGTGCTACAGTTTTATTAGTAGTAGTTGTAACACGAATGGGTCGATTCGACCGGGGAAGGACCACGCCCTGACATAATATCAGCGTAAAATAGTACCTTAATGCTGCTGTATTTTGTATGGTGAGTGTAGAGAACCGGAGAACCTTCTTACTGGAAACATATATATACAATAAGCGGAGACTTTTATATTTTTATTAAATATTTTATTCGTGGTAGAGCCATGCTGCAGTTATATTAGTATTATAGTTGTAGCACGAATAGGTCGGCTCGACCGGGGAAGGACCACGCTCTCACAGAATACCAGCGTAAAAATAGTAGCTTAATGCTACTACTAATACTTTGTACGGTGAGTGTAGAGAACAGCAGACCCTTTTTACTGGAAACGAGGCATTTCAATTTAGTCCTCACTGGTGACAACGCATCTGCATTTTGATTCGTAATCGAGGATAGATGTAGAGGTTTATGGGCCACACCAATCATTTACCATCGGGAGGACTGTGTGCTCGTTTGTCACCCTATCCTAGAAAAAAAAACCATGCTAAACTCATTATGAGGACACGCAATCACGCACACTAATGCAACGAATACAATGTTGTGGATTTCAGATGATTTAGTAGAAGATTAGCGATAATCACTCTATTCAGACTGTTATCATCATATAGCCCTTCACAATTCCACTGCTGAACATAGGCCTCGCCCGAAGTATGCCACAAGGCATGGTGCTAACCCAACTTCATCCATCAACCTCCTGCATGTCTCACTAGGTCGTCACTCCATCTAACGATTTCTTAAATTTACGCGAACACTACACATTGAATAAAACTATTATTTACGGATTTTACCGCGTTTAATTATCACTTTAACTTATTTTTATTATCTCGATGTTTCGGGTGTTTTACAGCACCCATGGTCACGGTGGGTACTGAGATGTTTCACGTCCCAATGTCGTCGTTAGTCCGGCTACCTTCACTTTTTGAATACTAAGTTTTGGTCCGATTTACACAAAACAAGCTTATAGTATCATGAAGTCGTGCAGTGGTATGCGTGTGTACGAGCGGGTTTGGGTTTAGTTTTGTTAATTATAGGGTCCCAAGCAGATGGCAGCACCCATCCGTCTTCTCTATTGAATTTTTTTTTAATTTCAATAGCATCGCGATTCATCTCTCACTCCATCTAGTTGGGGACGCCCTACACTTCGCCTGCCGGTACGAGGTTGCCACTCGAGAACCTTTTTTCCCCATCGGTTTTTAGTTCTTCGAGCTATTATGTGGCCGACCCATTGCCACTTCAGTTTACTAATCCGTTGGGCTATGTCGGTTACTCTTGTTCTACTGCGGATATCCTCACTGCTAAGTTTATCACGCAGAGAAACTCCGAGCACTCTCCATAAAAAATTAAAAATAATTGTTTTTTGTTATAAGCACCGTATATAATTTCATATGGATTTAGTAAAAAGCTGTTATTTTGATTTTACAAACAGACACCTCAATAATTTTTTTTTATTTGTATGTACATAGAATAAGGTCGAGAAACGAGCACACAGTTCACCTAATGGTAAGTGGATGCTGTGGCCCACAAACATTACATTTATCCCCAATTATGAAATAAATGTGAATGCGTTGTCACTCCTGAGGAATAAGATGATATGCCTCGTTTCCAGTTAAAAGGGTCTCCGGTTCTCTATACTCACCATATGAAATACAACAGCAATAAGCTGCTATTTAAGGCTGGTATTCTGTGAGGGCGTGGTCATTCCCCTGTTGAGCTGACGCGTTCGTGCTACAACCACACTTTAACTGCAGTTTGTCTTCACCAAGTTTAAAAATTTTACTAGTTAATATGCTTCAGAGGCTTTAATATACTTCTAGTGATAAGTGATGTGTCCCTGTCAGTTTTCAAACATAGCACCAATTACCGAATAAAATGCGTTTTAATCTTTTAAGAAAAGGTTGTGGCTCTAATGTGTACAAAGACGTCATTGACCATGACCCGGCAATAAGCATGATTTGTGTAGTGTTTGGATAAGAACCATCATGCTCGTTCTACATGGCATTCACGAATGTCTATTTACTGTGCTTAACTTTATTAAGGGCCGATTCTTTATCGTCAAATAAAATTTTATTCATATATTTAATTACAAAATCAACAAATTTAAACTAACATTTGAAATAGTTCATATTTAATATTCAGTCTAGTAGTAACTTCTTCGATGGATAAGTTATATCTGACAATTGAAAAAAAAAACTTTTTTAAAGACACTCAGCAAACAAACTCTTACTGACTGACTTAACTGTCTTTTGTTCAAGTGGAATCCCGTCTGGGAGAAAAATACGTCAATCATTTTTTTCACGCTTTATGCTTTCTCTCTATTTGTTCGTTTGCAATCGCCTTCAAACACCCATAGAGAAGACATTTTCCTTTTTTTCGGAATGTAACAATAATATCCATGTTTCATCACCTGTCGCAATGTCATAAAACAATGCAACATTAGAACGTCCGTGATCATAATTTAACAACATTTTTTACATCAATCAACTTTAGTTTGTTTTTGTATTAGGGTTGATTTCATAAGGAATCCAGCGGCAGCAAAGTTTTCTAACTTTTAAATGTTGGTGTGATATTTTTTTGAATTTGGTTCATACTAATACCCAAATGAATCTCTAAAAGTAAAAAAAGTAAAGTTACAGCCTATATACATCCCACTGCTGAGCACAGGCCTCCCCTCATTTCTGAGAGGGTTTTAGGACAAGGAAGTGTCCGCCGCACTGCCCCAATGCTTGTTAGCGAACTTCACATGTCTTCGAAATATTTTTTTTCTCATTCCTCAGACATGCAGGTTTCCTCACGATGTTTTCCTTCA
>DWHP01004712.1:0-12393 GCA_018247895.1 Parnassius honrathi
ATTCTATAATGCTCTATAATGCTGATTCTTTGTAGAAAAGTAGTCTCTATACATAAGTACTGTGGGTGGGTGCGGTCAAATTTGACCTCCTGAATTTTGACGGAATATCGAACAAACAGGTTGCAACCGTACTATTTTCTTATTTATACCACTATGCTACCATTAGTAGATATAATCGATTATTAACATCGGTTAACAATTGATTACTGTGAAACAGTTAAAATACTTATGTGTACTTATTTGAATACTAAAGGTTCATTATTAAGAAAAATATTTTAAATAGATTATAATAAATTAATTAGATAAAATAAAATTACCGCACCAAAAATGCCATCCACCGAACTCCGTCCTAAGATAACTTGTATAATGGAAGATCAAGATCGTTTAGTTTCTATACTCACACTATCATAGTGCGAGCGAGTGAATAGAGATACGAAATAAAGTATCGCTTGCGTAGGTCGTCGCCCGCTCAGAGAGTAAAATACCTAAATTTGCGTAACGCCGTAATGTGAGAGGGCTCTTAAGACCTATCCGTTTGGAGACGCTATTACCGTCATTAAGCATAGTGCTTAGTCCTCCAGCGACTCTGCCTTAAGGAATATATCGTTGACAAATCGAAGGTCCAGTAGCTTGAAAAGGTCGCCCAATGTAGCGGTGGAGATCAAATTATAAAAGAAAGAACGGTGAAAAGAAATTTAAAAAAAAATCCTGCTAAATCTCGTTGCCTAAAACATTTTTCAATATAAGATTGGCAGACTGCCGCATGAAGTCACAATGGCCACATGGGACATGTCTATCTATAAACAATTAATGTTGTGGCTTTTATAAAAATATGCGTGAGTATACTTTTGTCGTAAATTTAAATGTAACACACTGATGGATAAAAGTTTTTAAAATTTGGAAATTGAAGTTTCATACACTTTGCACTTTAGAAAGTTATCATAGTCACGGTTTCGAACTATTCTATCTCATCCCGTGTGTGTAGTATGAAGCGCCTTAATGGAATATAACGATTTTACCATTCAAACAATGGTGGCATAATTTATTTTATCATTATCATCATTACAATTCCTCATAAGTTACGTGAGGAAGGTCATAAAAGACGTCCTGAGCTACCTGCATCCATCGACCTCCCAGAAGCCTTACTTATTTTTCACGTCCTCTCTCGCTAGAAGAGTTCAAATATTTATCGAAATTAGTACAACACACAAAATATAACAATAAATATTCACAGTAGGGTACAGGCATAGAGAAGGCAATGTCCAAATTGAATATAAAACAAAAATTCAAAACCACGTCTTCTTCTAAAATTGCTTTTCGGCAACATCAAAGTATGAAAAACGAAAATTTTAAAATAAAGACTGTTGTCAAGGGCCAGAAAATTAGATGGCTGTGAAATTTCAATCCAAGGAAGGCTGGCTGTTTGCCAGTTTAAAACCAATTCGTTGGTCAATGTAGCAGCGGAATTTTCATGTACAGTGTAGAGGTGCGGAACGTCTAAGGTAAAAGAACACTAAAAGTAATTTGTTTCTTCCCTGTTACATAACTCATTGAAATTTTGAAGTGGCCTGTTACATGGCCTATTTTTCCTATTATGTTCGTACGTACGTATGGTTTGTCATGTAACTGCACGCAACATTGAGATACTTTTTACTACATCATGATCAGCTTGTCACTGTACTAAATACTTCTTAGATTGTTATATTATACACTTTTAGATATAAATAAATCCTTTGTATTTACCCTATATTTCAAGTGTATTATTAAGGAGACGACATAATTACTAAAGAAATATAGAATTCTTCGTTTTGACATCAAGTCATTAAAAATTAAAAGGAAAATCCTTTTTTTATAACACGAAAGTAACAAACGATCTTAGAGTCCACCTGCTGGTAATTACCACCGTCCATGCACATCTGCAGTCAACTTCAAACGAGGAAAGTGTAATGGTATCATGCATGATATATCATCCATGCATGCGTGCATGATATATATTATAACGAGGGTAGTCTCTCTTTACTTTTACAGTATTAATATGCAGTAGAATCTCTATAACTCGAACCTCGGTAAGACGTAATCCTCATTAAGTCGGAAAAATCCATTCCCACTTAATACGCGGTATCTCGAATTACTAAGACGTTATAACTCGTACAAAATGTTATTTCCCTGCGAGGTTTTGATAGTACATACATACGTATACTCTATGACTCGAATTTCAAAAAGCAGATTCCATAAGTCGTAGTTTGTGAAATATAATAACGTCTTACTTGAAATTCTCCGAATTCATAGCAATAAAATCTAAAAGGAGTGTTCGGCGCTTCTAAATTTTCAATTTTCCTTGACATTCGAATTGTTGAGATTATACTGTACTTTAAATTTATAAGAGACTATTTATGTACAACAGAAAGCTACAGATGAGTTGTTACATCTGTGGACCAAGATGGAACGTGCTTTGGGGCATCCTATCATGTCTTCAATAAAACATAAAAAATAGCAACGCTATTAATATACTACTACTATTCTAGTTAACCATTCTAATTAAGCCTAAAATTCCGTATTACAGGTGTTTTACAAAAGTAATCAAAGAGTGGATTCCTACTCATGACTTTTGGTTTGCAGTCCCGTACCAATTGCCATTAGGCTACAGGCTAAAAAGTCGAAAGTCGCTTTTTTATATTTCGTGAAATAGTATAATTAAAATTAATATAATTATAATTAAAATTTCATCAAATCGGTAGGATGAATTTACTGTTATGTAGTCCAATGTGACTAATAGACTATCAAACGTTACACGAATGTTAACGACAATGGAATGGAACGTAATGGTGTATCCGTCAATTACTGGATAACGTGTCGTATGTAAATTTACGTTAGCCAACAGTAATATTATTGCGGATTAAATGTGGTAATATTTTTTTTTGTAGATTTAAAAGTTGATATACTTTTACATGATTTTTATGAGATATTCGTTATTGCATTTAAAGCATTGTATACTATGATATGTAAACTGTAACTTACTAATACTTTGGATTTCTGTAAGCCAGTAGATAGTTTAGAGGATTTCTCTAATCGCTTCAAGATTGTACAGGCAGATTGTAGAGCCACGCTTGATTCTAACTGACTGGCGTCGCATACTGCACGGCATTAACTTTAGCCATTTGGATTTACAGTCGGGCAAGTTTTGAGTTGATTATTTTCGGATAGCACAAAATTTTCTTGATATTGCCCTTAAGGAACTTTTTTAAGGGATAAAATGGTCATGTTTTTTCATACGCTGCCTAATACCATCGTTTAACAAGAGCAGGTTTTAAAGTATTTTATTATTATGAATAAAACAAAGATTTGTTCTTTAAGAACCCTAGGGTATTTATACTAAGCTATTATTGTATCTGAAAACTAACTGCTTTACAATTAATTCGTTGTCTCGTATAGCAAACTAGCGGTCCCCCTCGGCTTCGCACGGGTGATTTTTGGATCTCCACAACAGCATCACCTACCCGGTGCAAATGAAAATTCAAACACACACAAAAAATTTCATCAAATCGGTAGGATGATTTCAAAGTATATAATATGCTTAGGTAGAAACATTTTTTGTGTTTCATAAAGATAGATAGATGTCGTAACGCAGGAAATGTTGTGGTTTGATTAGGGCCTCTCGTAAAAAATGATTCAATTTCGCAATTTTGTAATTTCTTGACTATTTTTTGACAAGAAAACTTAAAAAAGTGTGTCATTTAGCAAATTCTTTCAATTCAATTAAATTATATTTATTTGCTATTCTTTAGTCTTAATTATAAAAAATAGTGCAAAACAAGATTCCTGCAAGGGCACTGCAAATATTGGCAGTCATTAGAATTATTATTACATTTACATTATGTTGTATTAACTTAACTTACAATGTATTTACTTAAATACTAATGAGATCACACTATATTATTTATTCCTATTTCCTACTCAATAATTAAAAAACTCGTGCAACGGGTAATAACACTCATTAAATATGTAATTGTATTGTATACAAACTTTATAATAATGTTAATTTTTAACCTGTAAGTAGAATGAAGTAGAGACCCAAAAGAGAATCTGCATGTTGATTCGTAATAGAGGGTAGATGTAGATGTCTAAGGGCTCCACCAACACTTACCATCAGGTAGACTGTTTGCTCGTTTGTCATCCTCATACTATACAAAAAAAATTACATATAAGAAACCAGTTTTCTAACAAATTTGTAAGTTATTGCTTGTCAAGTTAAACTTTTTAATGAACATAAATATGTGAAATTGTGACTACAATTCTTTCAAACGGAAATGTTTAGAATTGTAAAATGTTAATCATAATAACCAATTTTAAATTGTTACTTTTATGATGTAAGGCCAGTGTTGGGAGCACATACTTTATCTCCGTATGTAAACCTCACCTTCATGTGGTACACAAACTATTGGTGATCTGGTTGTGGATATGGATAGTCACAAAAATAATGTGTTCATGTATACTATATAGATAAACTTGCTGCACTAATAAAATCTAATTAAAAGTTGTCAAGTTTCTGTGGTATATTTTGAATTAACTTATTCATAATTGGCCTAAAAATAAGTATTGTTTAAATATTCCAAAAAAGTTAATGTCTTTCAAAAAAAACTTACAATAAGAATTACATGTAATCTATATTGAATAAAAGATTATTCTGTCATACTCTCTTCATATAATATGTGTCATAGTCAAAACTTATAACCGGTCAAAACCACTTTGGACTGTGAAAATCAGACTAAAATGGTTTTGACCTAGGCCCTTAGTCAAAAATGGTTTTGCCTGATTAAAACTTAGACTATCAATCAAAACTCGCAATATAAGTGGCAGTAGGTCGGTGCGCTCTAAAGTCGCATACCTTAATTATAAAAGTATAAGTAAAAGGTACTTTTGACTAACATTCTTGGTCAAATCAAATTTTAACCAATATAATTTTGTCAAAATCACTACTACCCAATATTTTTGCAGTTAAAAGTGCTATTGACCAACTTCCTTAGTCTAAACTTCTTTTGACTGATTTTTGCTGTCAAAATTGATTTTGATCAGTTATAAGTTTTGTCCGTAACATATACATATAATAAATAAAATTAAAGTGTCTGTCTGAAAATTACTGCATTCTATTAACTCAGAACTGTAAAGCCATGTATTCATTGAGAAACAATGTTTCGGATACATAGTTTTTTAAACACCACGTGGATGTTTCCAGGAACAATGTTTCGGAAACACTGCAGTCCATCATTTGCGTATGTCATGTAGCCCAGGGAAATAGTGTTGTTGTGTGGTGCCTACATTGTTTTGCATAAGTCCATTTCTAGAAAAGAAAAAAAAAGATTGTGAGTCAAGTACTACTTGCTGAAAAGACAAGACATATTAAGTGGTTTTATTTTTGTAATCCTTTGTCGAGCAACCCCATAATATTCATTTTTTCTCAAACAGTACTATTAATTTAAAAACAGTTTCATAGTTCCACACTACAGAAATGTTTAGAAACAAATGTTTAAATGTGTCCACACTTGTATGCACCTGTTGCACAACTGATTTGTTTCTGTGCTCCCCGCTCACAGCAATGAGCACTGAAACATGCCAATTAACATGTAAAGTTTACTGAAACAAAACAACATGTTTCTGAAACATAATTATTTGTTTCAGAAACAGGTAGATTTTGTTTCTGAAACAGTGTTTATAAACAATTGTTTCTCAATGAGTATGTGGTTTAAGAGTACACTAGTCACTCATTCTTCCATACAAATGTAGTCTGGCGATTACTCCACAGTTTGATGGTGTATGTTCAAAATAAAAAATGATTTCAATTTGTCTCATCATTATCTAGCCCTATATTGAAACAAAAAAGTAAAAAAGGAATATGTTTAAAAGTCATGAGCGTCAAAAATTACAAATTTCAACACTAATTTTAACACATCTTTGGGTGTAAATAAATACCATAAGGAGAACGAAAATTGCAAAACAGTCACCATACAGGGATAGATTAGTTGTTCAGAAATGCAAATAATTTTATTTTGAACAGATGCATTCAATAGATATTTCGTGATATCCAGACTCCCAAAGGTCTGTTTATAAAATTTCACGCGCTCGTTTCTGTTGTAAAACATCATGCCTTTCGCTACAAATTACCTCCCCGATCAGTGGGACGGACGGAGGGGGGGGGGGCGCGACGCGCACCCACACATGCTCACTAGGTTAGCCGCTGCTATCTATTTACGATTGTATTACCTACATATCTACATCTTTATGTAGAAAAATGCTTCCTTTTGTTTGTGTCCTGTTTTTTCTATTCCGTGTGTCCACCGCTGTTGCCGCAAAAATATACCCATAAGTTTGTTGAAGTACATTTAGTTAAAATTGAAAACAGGTCGGTACATAATAATGAACTTTCGATACAGGTAATACATTAGGTATTTGCTAACTAACGAAAACATCTACAATAAGCACAATTATCGAAAATCTTAAAATTATATATTAATTTAATTAGAATAGATAATTTTTAGATTTTCGATAATTGTGCTTACTTATAGGAATCTAATATCCTAATATACCTACCTAATACAATTTACGTAAGTACATAAAAATCTAAGGAGGGCAGTCAGTGATAAATAAAATTTGTTTTGTAAGTTGTTTTTTAAAAAAAAACACTTTAACACGACAAAAACATGAAACTCAGCAGAAGCACCCGATCTGCCGAAACAAGCTCAGAGAGGTCAGTCCAGGTAGTATATTGGCCATGTCATACGAGAACCAGGCAGGTGTCTAATATGGTCCTTTGAAGAAAGAACCACACAGATGTGAGTGGACAACTAGGTACTTTTTAGGATGCCGTACCCGAACGGTAACCAACAAGAGCCTATTACGAAGCCTCCGCTGTCCGTGTGTCTGTCTGTCAGCGGGCTGTATCTCATGATCCGTAATAGGTAGATGGTTGTAATTTTCACAGAACGTGTATTTCTGTTGCCGCTATGACAACAAATAGCATTTTTTATAGGAATAAGGTGACAAGCGAGCTCACAGTTCACCTGGTGGTAAGTGGTTGCTGTGGCTCATAGACATCTACATCTATCCTCGTTTGCGAATCAAAATGTAGATGCGTTGTCAGCCTTGGGGACTAAGATGGAATGCCTCATTTCCAGTAAAAAGGGACTCCGGTTCTCTACACTTACCATACGAAACACAGCAGCATTAAGCTGGTATTCTGTGAGAGCGTGGTCCCACCCCGGTCGAGCCGACCCATTCATGCCGCAACTATACAATTATTAATATAGCTGCAGCATGGCTCTTTCACGTACATAAAAAATTGAAATTAAAGGGTTTCCAACTAAAAAAAGAAACGTGTATTTTTGGCTTATTTTTTGCTCGATAATAATATGTAAGAATATTAAATCTTGTATGATGGTACGGAAGCTCGGAACTAAAACTTGCACTTTGCAAATATTTGCTTATATTTGCCCTTACCACAGATTACTTACATACTCAATTTTTTTATATATAAATTCTAAGTCGGCATTTTCTATTAGGAACGAATAAAAATGTTTTGAAAATATTTGCGAAAGATGCATTTTCGATGCTCGGCCACCCGAAACTACTCGTTTCTATGTGACATGAAGTAGTAATATAAGCTTTCATGCCTAGATGTTTACTACTAAAATAGTAGTAGCTTTGCTATGGTGTTATAGTATATTTTGGATTAGATTTGATTTCTTACAGAATAACACGAACTACGTAAAAACTAAAGAGCGCAGCAACCTACCTCAGATATTGGGTTATGTATTGTACTCCATTGCCACATACATTGCTCGAGGAAGTCTCTAACTATGCAGTCAACCTTGTACAGCTCGAGGACCCTCTTTAACCATGTATGAGGTACCGAGTCGAATGCCTTTCTGTAGTCTATCCAGGCGGCTGAGTAGTTTCGCCGGTTGCGTTGAACCACATTGCCAATGACTACGTCCATACCCCGACAACCATTTTAAGCGCGTGACATCACCTGATTAAGCTCCAAGTGAAGAGTGGTTCTCACGCTCAAAATGGATGACAGTGTCTTGTATATGGTGGGTAGACATGTGATGAGGCGGTATTCGTTTGGGTCTGTGTCTATTATTATTATTATTATTATAAAATCTACAACATGTGACGGTCTTTTAACTCTCATTGCTACCAAATTTAACTTTTTAATTTTTTTATTAAAATTTTTGCTTAAAATTCGCAACCAGCTCGAAATCATAAGAAAATGATTTTTTTTACCAATCCAGTATTTAAAATAATACTTTGCCGAGTTATAAATGGCTTTACTGTAAAAAAAGGCACTGCACGAGTTTCAAAATTAACTTTAAAATTTGGCGCAATTGATAATAATTCGAAAATCGTATAACACTTGCAAGATTATTTGTTAATCTATGGAAAAGAAATTTTCTTCAGAAAATCTGTCTTACCAAGTCGTCGCTCTATCTAATGGGAGGTTGCCCCACTTTTCACCTACTAATACGAGGATGCCACTCGAGAACCTTTTTTCCCCATCGGTTGTCGGTTCTTCGAGCCATATGGCCGGCCTATTGCCCCTTCAGCTTACTAGTATGTTGGGCTGTGTTGGCCACTCTAGTTCTACTGTGGATATCCTCATTTTCAAGTTTATCACGCAAAGAAAACCCACTGAATGACCACGACCAGGTCTCTATTCCATAAGTCATCACTGGCAACACGCACTGGTTGGACACTCGTTTCGTTTTCAGGTTTTGAGGTATAGCTGACGAGAAGATGTATTCTAATTTACGGAACGCTGCCAAGCTGAGTTGAATCCGTCAATAGACCTCTCGGCTGAATGTGGCCTTACCTAGTCAGAATATTTGTCCCAGGTAAACATACTCAACAATAACTTGGAGATTAGTTAGTGCTCCAAACTACCGGCATATGTGTGACATGGACGTTTCATATCTTTGTTTGTTGATATTTGTTTGCTCTATGTTCATCTTAAGACCTACCCGTTTAGAGGTACTATTGAGGTGATTGAGCATAGTGCTTAGGTCCTCCAGCGATTCTACTATAAGGACTATATCGTCGGCAAATTGAAGATAAGTAGTTTACTCGGCATTGGGATTTCCAGTCCAGTAGCTTTAAAACATCTTCCAATGCAGCGGTGAAGAGTTTCGGGGATATAACTTCATCCAGTCTTACACTTTTCTGCAATTGGATAGATTTCCTACTCTAGTAAAACTGTACCCCGATAATCATTGTAGCCCTACTGTACAAAAACTTCAGCAATTTGATACCTATATTTCAACGGAATCAAAGGCTTTCTTATAGACCACATATGCTAGGCTAAGTGGAAGATTGTACACTTCGATATTTTTTATAATTTGCCGAAGGGTGTGTACGTGGTCTGTGGTATTAAATCCTTTTCTGAAACCGTTATGTTCGGGAGATTGGAAGCCATTGAGTCTGCGTGCGAGACGATTCGTAATGAATCTCGGAAACAGCACATAGACACGGCTCAGAAGGTAAATAGGTCTGTATTTCTTTAAGGGAGCGTTGTCACCTTCTACGTAGAAGTTGGTGATGGTGATTGAAGGACGAAGTTAAAGAAGATGGTGGCCATGAAGGACGAAGTTAAAGAGCATCTGAAAGACTTCAAGTACCGGTTTTCCACCCGCTTCCAATTGCTCCACTGCAATTTCACCCTCGCTCGAGTAATTCCTGATTTTAAGGTGTTGGAGAGCCATTCTAATCTCACTCAGACTGACATCCGGGATTTCATCGAAGTAGTGTCGAATAATACTTTTTATTTATTATATGCGAGCGTCTATGCACAATGTGGCTATAGATAACTGCTTAGTCCCATATCATCAATGAATCATCAAGGAGTTACTTAGCCGTGAACAATTTCACATCTTCTGGGCAGAGTACATAGTTTCTTAGATGGGAGTCACGTTTGCGCATTAAGGGTCCGCAAACGGTTATGATGTGCAGAGGCGCTTCTTCCATTATGGAACAGTACCGAGACCTCCTTGAGTTGCATAGTCCTAGGATGGACGTGTGGTTTTTAAAATAACAGTGTACAATTAGGGCTCTTGCCGGAATACGTAATTAATTTTTACTTAATCCCTTTATTGCCTGGAAGCTCGGATTAAGGTTTTAGAATGTTTTAAGGTGTGTTAGACCCGAACTTAAGTGACTTATTATGATAAACAATATACAAAGTTCAATCGGGCTAGGCTTCTTGAGATTCCACAAATAATGGCTCTAATCCAAATCGTATATTCTTTGAGCTCCCCGTGCAAGTTTGTCGGCACATTCATTGCATGCATTACCCGCGTAACCCGGAAACCACCTTAAATCCTACCTTATCTTACCGTGTTCTTACATCGCAGGGCGTTTCAATGATTCAAGCGGTCATGAATTAGCCTCGAGTTCACCAAATTTAACCTCAGCGCAAGTAGTGCTGCTTGACTATCAGGGTTTATATAAATTATATGGTTGACGTAGTGTTTTTCGACACACTGAAGTATGGCGAAAATTTCACCTCGGAAGATAGAGGTGAATCTACCCAAATTCATACTTATTTTGAATTTGGTGCGTTAGGCATAGAAGCGCATTAAGAGCTGCTCCAGGCAATGATCTCAGTTGCGTTTGGGCTTGCAGTCCTTTGTAGACTATTTAGTCTTTAAATTAGCCTTGTTGCACCAGTAAGTGGAGGCGTAGGCGATAATCGGCCTTACTATACTGCTGTACAACCATAAGACTATACTGGGACGCAAGCTCCAGTTGTTCCCGATGAAACGACTGTAGTAAATTTGCCTTATGGCATACGTTGTTAAGGTGAAAGTTCAACGTTAGTTTTTGGCCGCCAAGCATCCAGATGGTGTGGGTGGTATCGGGACGTTTGCCGCGTAGTGCGTTCACGAAATTTGGCGGCTGGGATTAATGTGAACAATTCCTCAGAGCACTCACCATGGTATAAGCGAAAGAAACATTATACTACAATTTAACTTATAACTAGAATTTTACATGACAAGGAATTTCTGCTTTAAACTGGCAGGAGATTTTCCTGATAACAGCATCTATACAACAAAAAACTGCGATTGCGAACCCGCTATAGCAATATAACCCCCCCCCCCCCATGAGAAACGACACAAATAAACACTGTTCATAACCCACGCTTATTATGTGATCGCATAATACGGAAATCTCAAGCTATCACATGGAAGCTTTCTTATATGTCGTAATGAAAATTATGATAATGGTCGCAAATTTTAAGTTAGAATTAGGCAAACAGTAAACCTTTCAAATAGTGAAAATCGCTCTTACGTTGTTTCTCTGCGTACTCTACTACATTCAGCCCCCTTCTTCAATAAATAATTATCTGTTTCAGGTGTACCACTGTTACAGAGTGCTTATAAGTCCTTTCCTTTATATACCCTGCGCTGTGGGTAATTCTTTTTCAGGTAAATTTTCATAATTTAAATTTAAATATTTTAACTGATTGTCATTCATAAATATGTAACGTCTGCTACTTTACTACGCTCACACACGTTCTTAAGGGTCGCTCGGTTAAAAATTTAGATTTTGTCACACGTCTTCCCGTTCGCTTCCCTTCTGTTGACTCTTAGTTCATTTTCGTAAGATACCTACGTCTGCCGAGCTGGCCGACACTGACTGTGTTGACCATGAACTTATTACGTACAGGTGTGTTACTGCTATATTTAAATTTTCATAACAAGTAGTGTCGCTTCGTTATCAATGGAACGAAAATGTTTAAACCGCTAATACTATGAAATCGTACGGTATTACATTTTAAATAATGAAAATGTACCTGGTGCGCAAAAATTATTCGAAACTGAGTCTTAACCGCGTCGTAAATTAAAGTACGTGTATCTACCAACCAAATAAAAATTTACAGCTAATCAAACTATTCAAGTGTAGTGAGCGATAATTTGAATAGTGAATATGATGATAGGTGGATTGCTCATGGAGGCCCTATACTATGGCTTGCAAGCTCAAAAAAGTGTTACCACTATCCAATCGCGACGACGTAGCTTTGAAATTACTAAACATTTTAAACAAACATATATCTGTCTAACTTACACAAGTTGCGAAAACAATACCGTCGCTAAGATTAGATAAAGATAAACACATCGAACATTCAATGGCGTGTTAGTGTGGCTTACTATATGAAATTTAACCCAAAATACGCAATAAAAAGGAGTTTTATTTAAGCTGCAGTTAATTGTTTTTATTTTAAAAAAGTGTATTTGCTTATCAGGTAAATAGAAGTTAGTATAACTGATGAAATAAAACATATTTTTACTGTACTAATAAATCAAACAATATAAAATAGGTAATAAAATATAATTAGTATAAAAT
>DWHP01004713.1:0-12393 GCA_018247895.1 Parnassius honrathi
CGAGTATGTTGCCACAGCATTTTCTTTTATAGGACAGATTAACAAACTAGCACACAGTCCACCTGATGGTAAGTTGTTGCTGCGGTCCGTAGACATCTTACATCTATCCTCGCTTACGAATAAAAATGCAGATGCGTTGTCACCACTGAGGGCTAAGATGAAATGCCTCGTTTCCAGTAAAAAGGGTCTGCGGTTTTCTATACTCACGAAACAGCGGTATTAAGCTGCTGTTTTGCACTGGTATTCTGTGAAAGCGTGGTCCTTCCCCGGTCGAGCTGACCCATTCGTGCTACAACTATACTACTAATATAACTGCAGCATAACTACCACGTATCACGCAGCAGCCTCTACGTCCGTTTTACGTCGGGTTTCACGAACGATTGTGAGCATGCCGTGAATGTGGAGGCACGACTTGTGACGACAAGTCGCGCCTCCACATTATCGCTGTGAATTCACGGCGATAATGTGGAGCCGCCATTACGCTCTCATGACAATGGCGGTTTGATATTATGCTAATGCTACTAGATGATTTTGAGATTGAGAAAGAAAATCGCACGATACAAAATGAAAAATTGCTCTTCATACCTTAAGAAAAAAAATAACATTTATTATTTGTAATTTTATATCATTAAAATAAAAAAAAATCTTCATCATCGACGCTTTTCAAAATGCGAATGAGTTCTGAGGAATCGTTCATGTTGCACAGCACTACTTTTCCCGCAATTTATTTATGACATCATCAGGGTGTCGTCTATCCTTGACCACGGCGCCCAATTAACTGATAATCGATGACGCGCTAGGATGCGCCAGAATTGAGATATTAGATTTGTAGCGAAGTTGATTTGATGAAATTTTCTTTTATTTATGTAGCACCTTTTGTTTTATTCAAATATCAATAATAATTAAAAAAATAACACGTTTGCGTTTAATTGTGAAGAATTTTCAATAAATCTATGCCTAACCTAGCATTACAACACTGTACAACAATGTCGTCTATGTTTGATCGCTAGTCAAACATAGACGACATTGGCGTGCTGGACATTGTATTTGCTTAGATAAAAACCCATTTTTTTAGTTCAATGTTTCTTAGTACTTGTGGCTCTAGGAGACTTGATTTTTATACTCGCATGTTGCTGGGTTATTCTTTTTTGAGGGGTGTAGAATTAAAATACTAGTAATAATTTTCCAATATCTATATTTCATATTTTTGTGGGCCGGGTTTTTTGTCAACTATAGACGTCGTTGGCGCTCAGGGCCCGCAGGTGCTGGTCAGGTAAAGGCGACTTTGGCGCTCAAAAGGTTAAGCCGGCTCGGCCAGTGCTCAAACTCGGGGTGTGCACGTCGCGTGTTGTGTTCATTTCACGTTTTGATTTAACGTCAAATTAGTAGATGAGTAAAGTATACTATACTACTATGAGTATAGTAAGTGTTTATGCTACTCGTATAATTTCAGATGAGGTTATAGTAGAAGAAAAGTTTAACTATGGTAATGGTATGACTAATAAATGTGTTAGGTTGTGGGCGATAAAATTGGAGGAAAAATAGTTCAACAAATGTTTTATTTAAATTTCTTCCCTGTCATTCCGCGAACTTTTTGACCTCCCCTCGAACTACAGTGTTCTATTTAGTGTTCAAAAAATAAATGTAAACTTTGAAATGTATTTTTTTATATTTTTGTATCACCTGGTGATTTCTTGTCACACTACCATTTTCAAATAGCCATTTCTACTTTGATCATTCTCCTTATCTTAATTTGATTATATTTTTGTGCTGTACAATCTGTTTTTTTGAAAATGATTTCTTGTTTTCGTGAAAGTTTTTAGAACTGCAAGTTTTCATTCGTTTATCGTCTCTACTTTGATCATTCTCCTTATGTTTATTGAAAACGATTTTTCTTGTTTTTGTAAAAAGTTTTTTAAACTGCAAGTTTTCATTCGTGAATCGTTACGCCGGTATATTCGACATCCGGAATATCGCTTTGTTCTATTGTTGTGTTTGTTTCTATCTTTTATAATATCATTAGTCACTCGGTTAAAGGGAAATGTAATTATGCAATGCCTTCGTGTCACTAAGTTAAAAGTCATTATCAGTGTTTAATTAACCGATTTCTTTTTCAGTATCAAGATGTTTCATATGCCCGCATTTTTTAATAATTATTTAAGAGAGCGTGGTCTTGTCAATCAAATCTACGCAGCTATGAACAACGATGATTACTCTGATGTAGTTATGACTGCTCTCCGTGTACTTGAGGAAAGTGACAGTTTACCAAAGATAGAAAAGGAAAACAAATGTGAGAAAAGATCTGATAAATATCGAGAAGAAGGTAATAAAGCATTCAAAGTAGGTAATGTAAATAGAGCACTAGAATTTTACAATAGAGCTCTAATGTTTGCGCCAAAAAATTCGAGAGCCATAAAAGTTGCTTATAGCAACAGGTCAGCAATTTTATTTAAAATGGAAAAATTTATAGCTTGTTTAATTGACATAGAAGCTTGTTGTAAACTTGGTTGCCCCACAGACGTTGAAAGTAAGCTTATGAAAAGAAAAAATGAAGCTACAAAAAGAAGTAAAATAGAAAATATGACTGTAAATTTTCTTACTGGTTACTTTAAAGATTGTTTTAAATTTGATGTTAAATGCAATAATCCCATACCTGGCGCTAGTTCTGACATAGAAGTTATGAAAGATGCTTTTAAAGTAGTTTCGGCAAAAGATATTAAAGTGGGAACTCCCCTGGTTTTAGAAGATTCCTTTGTGAGTTGTAATAAGGAGGAAAATATACCATTTTGTTGCCATTACTGCCATAAAATGTCTTTGAACCTAATACCATGTGAAGGTTGTTGCTTAGTTTTGTTTTGTTGTGAAGAATGCAAAGAAATGTGCTTAAAAGAGTACCATAATATCGAATGTCAAATTATGGAGGTTATTCAAAGCATAGCTTTCAGTCCTAAGGCGAAATTGATGATAAAAGGCACTTTGAAATTTGTCCAAATGTGTGGGTCATGGAAAAAAGTGATTTCATCTTCGCATTGCGCTGGTAGCGACAGGATACGCATCAGTTCCGAACAGGAAATGTACAATGTCAATAATAAGTTCTCGGTTCTTAATTTTAGTGATAATCGATTGTTCGTACATGGATCAATGTATTCAGCTAGTTTTGTATGTGCTACAGTTATTTATCATTTAGAAAGAATATCCTGCTATTTGCCTCGGTCAATTGATGAAAGGAAACTTGCTAAAAAAGCACTGGGAAGAATCATGATGTACTTTTGTCTTTACGCTCCCCCCACACCAGTTTATCTCCGTGTATCAGATATCATAAATAAAAAATCTATTTTCAATCCAATTTCGAATTACGGATGGTATCCCTTAATTGGTAAATTAAAAGAATCTTGCAGTCCAAATGTACTTGTTATCAATTTAAATAAAAAAACTGTTGTTGATTGCATTGAAACCTATAAAAAAGGGATCAGAGTTAACTGTTTCTCACATGTAAGTATATTTTTTTTGAAAAAAAATTGTCCACCATCTTGAATATGAAAATATATGCTATTTTCGTAATCAACACCCCAAGAGACCTCGAAATTGACATCCATATCACCATACATATTATAGAGTGTAGGAGTAAGGAGTACAGACTGTGTATTAAAAATTGTCCATAGAAAACCGTGAAATAAGGGTGGCGCTACTATAGCTACGTGGTAAATTTTACAGAACGCGCCGAAAAATATTAGTGGGATACACGCCTTTTCTAGGTTATATGTACTAAATAAAATTATTTTAGATTTTAGGGCTACTGAGCTGTTTACCAGCATACTTCAAACCGTCGACAACTGCTAAGGTCATTTCATCCCAGTAGCTACTCCAGCGCTGTTCTGGAGAGTTTTTGAACCGTTATTTACTGGTTACAGATGGCCACTTTTCAACTATTCTACTATGGGAGTTGGTACTCCTTATTTCTACACTCCATAATACATATATTAAAAATGACCGCCATCTTGGATTTAAAAATAAATTCTGTTTTCGTAATGAGCACCCCAACAAATTTAAGAATTGATCCCTAAACCTTAAGATTTTATAAGAAACTTCGAAAGACCGAACTCGAGGCACTATAATATGGTCTAAGACCTTAGCCTGTCCAACCACACGATTTGGATAAAGAAGAAAAAATCGAACTTCGAAACGCATGCCCAGTAACTAGTACCTACCTATTTTTTATGTCCGCCATTTTTTTACGTTGGCAATTTGGCATGACAACAAAATATACACAATGTAAAATATTAATAACAATATTTATTTATCTTTATTCCGTGTGCGGAATTTGGTGAAATCGCACTCACGCAAACTCAAAATAATAAGAAAACTGCGGTTGCCAACTCGCCTGCCAAGCAGATCAATCTAAGAGGGTGGCCTTTGTTCAGCTGTGGTTTTTGATAGGCTTTAATGATGATGGCGAGGGAGGCCGCTTCTCACGTCCTATACGCGACGACATCACGCCATCTGTCGCAACCAATCGCCACGTTTCGAGTAAGCGCAGGAGTACGACGGTCGTGGGACGCCCGCCGGGAGAGTTAAAGGCGGGCATCTGACTGGTGGAGGACTTTCGCGGCGTAGAAGAGCTCCGGTCAACAAGAAGAACAAGACTAAGATGAAAAAAGATCTTTTACAGTGCCGTAAATTAATTAAAAATACGGGTCCGCCTTTTTTATATAATGCAGGAAGTTTAAAGTTGCGTCCCTCTTTAATTATTTTAATAAAACAGTCAACAAATTAAAATATAAAAGAAAGTCAACGCTCACCAAACCCAACTGATAATATATGTTATCCATCGTTGGAAACATAAATACATGTTTAATCTGTTTAAGTTGTCGTCGCAGTTCTTTTGTGCCTCACCTGCCATTATATTGTTTTCCATCACCACACCCCCTCACCTTACTCAGAGGTTGTCGTTATAGTCAACTGATTTGTTAACTTTCTAATCAAATATCTTTTATTGTTTCAGAGGCTATTATTTATTACGTAATAATGAAAGTTATGAAAAAAATTGTTTATCATTCCGACTGTTTGAGAACGTATGTAACTGCATTATATGTACGGGTGAATGGAAATTAGAGAGAAAACAATTCGCATTGACGGAAAAACAACTAAATTTGTATAAAGAAATAGTTTTGAATGAAGAAATAGATTTCATCAGCCGTATGGGAATCCCCAGTTTATTTAAAAAAATATGCAGTGCGCTCGCTTGTCTTAGCAAATTTTTATTCACGGAAGAATATGTGCAGGTTTTCCTAAAATTTGTGGAATTTATATCGGCTTATCAAGAATTTGTATGCTCTAATGTAATTATCTTAGAGTTGCGTCCATAGAATGCTATAAAACATACACAATATATGAGTGGACAATAAAATTAGGTCCCCTACCAAACCGATTGTCGTGTCTGATTCAAAATAAAAACTTTTTTTTTAAATTGATTGTGTGTTAATTCCTAAATTAAATTATGCATTTTAAAATTAACCAAATTTATTTTTAGCAATACAGAAGAAAAAATTACAACAACCGCACTGATAAAAAAAATAAAAATGGTTTTACTGATGCCAATTTTTCTTTAATAAGAGGTATTGCTTCCTCTGGCTTTGATAACACGTAGTACACACACGTAGTACACGGGTATGTTTTACCATCTCTTCAATAAAGCCGCTTTCAGCTGTTGCGTGTTCTCCGAAGCTGGGACTCGCCGTCTTACTCGCCTTTATAGCTAGCTCATCCCATTCTGAGGTTTAGAATTCGTGATGTGCCAGCCCAGAACCTGTATTCCCACTTCTCGCAAGTAATCTCTAACGCACATCGCAGTGCATTAATTTAAATTTTTTACCGATAAAACCTGAGTATTAGTAGTAGAGCTCTACATGCTCTTGTGATGTATGAATCAGCAGTCACAATTCCTCTATTTACTATAACTGGCTTTGTACGGGCTTCTGAGCATATACCTCCTCAGAAAAAAACTGAACCAACTGCAAAGCTTACCCTTTCAGATAGATATATACTACACTGTGCATATCGTTCTACCGGTCTCCGATACACTCTTTTGCGACCATCGTCACCATGTAGACACAAACGAGACTCATCAGAAAAGCAATTTCCCCCATTGTGCCACAGTCCGGTTACGGTGTTCACGAGCAAAATGTAACATTGCTGCCTTATGAGCTGTGGTAAGTTTAGGACCTGTTGAAGGTCCGTATGGTTTTAAACCTCGTTCTTTAAGTCTTCTTATTGTCCTATCACTTACCGAGTCATCTCTGAGCACGTGCTGCAATTCAACTCCGGAACGATGACGATTTCTGAGACTTGTTGACACTACAAATCGATCATCCTGTTCAGATATCTTTCTTCTACGACCTGATCAAAACCTGGACTTCTGATATAGCCACCGGTCTCTAGACACCTTTTGTTGACATATTGAACCATTGATCGACTTATTCCACATTGTCGAGCGACATTTCGCTGGCTCATTCCAGTTTGTAACAACGTTACGATTCGAACAACTTCTGCTTCGCGTAGATCCATATTTATCAGTGAAAATGAAGTGGGGAGCGCATAACTTAAATTAATAATACGAATTAAGTGATAGTATCCTCTAATCTGAACTTCGGGTGACTCATTGAGTCCAAAGCCAAAGCAGCTGCAAGGAAGCTAGGAGTGCTTGCAAAGGTGCGGCGATACTTCATGCCGGGACAGCTGCTTACTTTATATAAAGCGCAAGTCCGGTCGTGCATGGAATATTGCTGCCATATATAGTCCATATAGTATAGTGCTGTAAAATGCCACCTAGCAGCTTTGAACTCAAAAGAAAGGCGTGCTAAGAGGCTTATTGATGACCCGAATTTGGTTAAAACCAATCTTGCCCGCCTCGAACACAGGCGCAAAGTAGCCAGCCTTTCGGTCTTCTACAGGATGCATTCCGGAGAGTGTACGCAGAAATTGCATAATTTAATTCCTCCCTCTCCCTTCCACCATCGGACAACCAGACGTTCGCCAGTCTCCACCCTTTGGTTGTTGACTTACAACGCATTCGAACTAAACGGTTTGCTACGTCATTCATCATTCATACAGCAAAGGAGTGGAATAAGTTGCCGGCATCTGTCTTTCCATCCGATTACGTTGTGGGTGTCTTCAAGGCAAGAGTGAATAGTTTTTGTTAAGTCAGTGCGCTTCACCATCTTAGGCTACATCACCATTTACCATCAGGTAGTATTGTAGCTAAGTGAAATCCCACCCAGACCAAACACCTGACGAGAAACACGGACAAGAGTTGCACGTATTTTAAATTAGTAAAAAGAATCTATTTTATCTGAGAAGACAGACAAGTCTCCACCAAGCTAATAAACAACCCTTTTTCTTCTTAATTAAAAGGGGCATGGTTCGATACTTCGAAATATTTTTGTAAATTTTCGGTCTTAATACCTATAATTTATTCAAAAACAGAAATAAAAGAAATGCTTTCAATTATTAATTAGTATATTGGTACGTTTCCTGTACCGATTTTTTTAAAATTCTTTATTGATCAGACTATAATAGATAGCATGAAAACCCAAAATCATTCCGACCTATCGATAAGAAAATGCTGCATTTCTTGTTCCCTCTGTTAAAAACTCAAAATAATTTAAAAATGACTGCTTTTGCCAACTCGCCTACCAAGCGTGTCCTCCCTATGAGATCAATCTATGGGCAGGCTCCCATAGGCTACCTGCATGAAATAATTACCTACAAACGCGAGGCGCCTCGGGCTTCATACTCAGTGGGGGCAGAGCGTTGCAGGCGATTTAGGCTAAGTTCACATGTAACGCGCGGTAACGCAGGTCAACGCGCGATCAAATTTAGTGTTCAGATGACAAGCGCCAAGCGTGTTGCGAGAGCTCATCAGTCTGTTTCGATAGAGCTAAAAAATGGACGTGGAAGAAGCTATTATTTTGTGGTTATATTACAAAAAAAATATAGATAAAGAAAACGCACACATTGGGTTCACCCAATTTTAAAAAATAGACCCAGTTTTTGTGCAACATTATATCCGAATGTGAGAGACAATGAATCTAAATATGTACTTTAATTACTTCATAATGTCTATAAGATCATTCGACAATTTGTTTCAACTCATCCAGAATGACATTATAACAGCTCCGAATGCCATCAAATATTGTATTTCATCGAAAAAAAAAACTAATAATTACTATGAAGTTAGATTTATTTATACTGTATTTAATTAACAATCTGTAAATAATTCTAGTTGTGAATCTTCGCTACTAGTGGTAACTGATGACGGTGTCGCTGGTGCTATGTCTCGTCCGCTATTTGCGTAGCCATGAGCAGACGATGAATATTGTGGTGAATACCAATAGTTTTCAGGCAAGTAATTAAAAGCTAAAGGAGAAGAACCGGACGACTGGCGTTGTGATATTAAATTGTATATATCTATCTCGGCTCTAAGGCGCTTGTATTCGGGTATTTTCTTTACTTCGTTTACTAAAGACAAGAAAAATAATTTATCCTCGTCTGAAACCTCTTGTGTTTTCTTTGCTAATTCTGTGAACTCAATATGTCTCTGTTCCATGCTCTTCTCTAGAACCTTAATGAATTTGTCATCACTCGGATTGGGTTTCACTTTCTTAGCAGTTGGCCGGTAAGGTGGTGGTATTTCATCGTTATCATTTTCATTATTATTAGCCACAGTTTCGTTATCATTTCCGAAATGACTTCGCCTCTCTTTTCCTGGTGTAGTGCCTTTAATAAAGAACAGTCTGTTAAAATGTATGTAATTGTTTTTACTCGCACCAGATCCTGAATTATCCTTTAAACTTTTCCACTTTGTTTGCAGCAAAGTGCCTGTAAAAATGAAATTAAAGTTAATAATTTCAGATACCTTGCAAGTGGATGTCTGATGGCAGAGCTACACTATTCATATAAGATTGGGAAATCAACTATATCTGGTATTATTCGTCAAGTATGTAAAGTTATATGGACGAAATTGAATGTTACTAAGGGATAGCACTCTTAATTACATAGAATAAGTCATCAAATGACCATAATGACTCGAAATCGGGCATACCCTTTGAATTTAATCTTAAACTCAATTTAATAATTTCATTATTAAGCTCAATAAACTCATGACGAACATTTTCTAAGTTCTTAGCTCGCGAAATAAATAAGGAATATTGAGACGTATCACGTGACTTTGGAATCGAATCAGAAATTGATTGAACTTCACAAATAAAAAGCCTATCTTGAATTATTTGTTCATCTTCAGAGGAAGACATGTTGGAACACTCGAAGTATAACGCGGGTTAATATATTACAAATACGTAGCTGAATTAATTTCAGTCACACACACAACTAGTTCAAATAAAATTATATATTTTTTCAAAATGTTATAAATTTAATATATTTTTTTATATTTTGCAACTGGTACAAATCGTATAAAACGCAGTTATTGTAATTAGAGCGGACATCCCTTAGTAACCACGAAAAGTCCGCCGTGACTTAGGAAGGAGAAAAGATGCAAAGTAATATGGATACTCGCGCACAGCGATATAAAGTTTTATTGAGCTTGCACACGCAAGCTAAATAAAACGATTTATCTGATTAATAATAATTATGTAAGCTATTAAAAGTTGGCAAGCAGTCAACATCAAAAAAGTGTAACATCTGTACGTAGTACTATTATTTATTCTGTGGTAGTAGGTACTATTATTTATTCTGTGCTAAAGGGGTAGGCCTGTGTTCACCCATTATTTTGATTGGCTGATATGATAATGATGGTGTACAAAATGATGATGATTGTGTACAAAAATGATGTAACGGGTGTGAACCAAAATACAACTGGCACTGTTTTATTATTCTCTTGTAAACGAAATAAATGTGAAAGTATGATTGTATGAGTGTACAATATATTACATACATATAAGGCGTAATTAAGGATAATCACGCCTTTCTCGATTCTAATGAATTTTGGCATAGAAGTCGATTACATCGTGTAATAGCGTTAAGAAGCCCTTTTTATGGGTTATAACTTATTACTTAAGTAAAATCTCTGTACGTGGTAGAGCTATATTTCAGCTGTATTATATTTGTGGTTCTAATGAGTCGGCTCAGCCGAGGAACCGCACTCTTACAGAATGCTAGATTGAAATAGCATCTTCATGCTGATGTGTCTCGTATGACCAGCGCTAAATAGCACCTTAGTACTGCTGTGTTTCGTATGTGACCGGGGACCCCTCTTTACTGGAATTGAGGTATTTCATCTTAGTCCGCAGGGGCGGAGGGGGAGAAAACGCATCTGCATTTTGTTTCTTAATCGAGAATAGATGAAAATGTCCATAGGCCGCAGTATCTGCTACAGATGGACTGTTTGCTCGTTAATCACCCTAATTCTATAAAAAAATAATCTACGCCCACCGAACCGAATAAATAATAAAAAATATGCAATTTTCTAGCTTGTCTTCTCTCAGACCAATATGTGCATGTTTTCAGCAACTCTTTTTTGATATTTATATCGGTTGATCAAGTATCCGTTTCCTCCAATGTAGTTTTTGATAGAATCCGCTAAATACTTTAAATTTGATTCAATTATAGTACCGTGTGATTACACATCCGTTGCTTATTTAACTGAAACAGAATATCTATTAATTATGGTAATTTATGAAATAAGCTTGGAGGGAGTGGGCAGCGTAATAGCGTTTCATGGTTATCCTAGGATAAGTCGCGCAAAGATACGTTTCATTTGGATCATTTTACCCAGGAATGGTCTAAGCGATTTTATAATAAAACTTCGTGTTCGTATCTACGACGAACTGCACTGCTAACATTGTCAGAAAACTTAACAGTTTAAAAACGTCACGATAATTCAGCTAGATATGGGACAATGGAAGCCGTGGTTGTGGCGTATTATATCTCGGCAAATAATTATTTATTGCTTCTATAACATTTGAATAACTATACCATATATAAAAGTATAAAAAAAATACAGTAAAAGCCGACCGAAAAGTAAATTCCAAAACTTTTTCGTTACTCACTGTATACACACTGCTCGACGTCTCACTGTAAACAGACAGCGAAAGCGAAGTGTAGAAAATCGCACGAACTTAGTCGCTATAATGTCTATAAAACGCACAGAAATCTATTGTCATAATATTTAGATTTCTGTGATAAAACCCTTTGATGCGAATTTACTGAAATCCACGTGAAGGGCATTAGAGTTTGTCTAAATGATTCGCGATATGACGGATTGCTCGTCCAGACGTGTCGCAACTACGCAAACTTTCGACGTATAGCGACAACGTTGCTGCAGCAATATTGTTAATTGTAAGCTGTACAGATTGGAAATTTTGAAAAATTAATTATATTGTAATTTTTTCTAAACTAAATAATGTTTTATACCTAGTCAGGTTCTTACACCTGTCGAAGTTACGAATGAGAGTGTTTCTCTTAAAATTTTATCAGATGTAGTTACCTACTAGTTACCTAATTAAGCTATATTTTTTATATAAAAGTCATAATTTAAGATAAGTTTGGTTTCGAGTTACATAAAAGAATAAATCTTTCTCATTTGTTGAAGTAAAATTTTTTACGCACGTTTTTGACTTGGGGTGTATGCTGGCGAATGCGTAACGAAGCGTTATGAAAAGTGTGATCGGGTGAGGCGAACGGGAGTTGAATGGGGGATATAAGCAAGAGAGAGCAGTGCGCGCGCACATTTTCTTTCTCCTTTTCTTTCATACCAATTAACATTCCGTATTTTATGAATTAATATTTCGTTCAATACATCAAATATTCTACGTTTAAAGTAAATAAAATTGTAAATTCAGTTTAAAGTTCACGTTTGTGAATTTTCGTGTGAATAATAACAAATCCTGGAAGGAAGCCGATAATAAATTTAAATATTTGTAGAAAATCAATAATATGTATATACATGTATATATTATACATATATGCATATACAAAGATATACGTATATATATACAGATGGAGCTAAAGAAGTTTTACTTCAGTCGTGTGGTCATTATCGCCGCGTTAGTTAATGACGTAGAGGTGTTTAGCTAAACAATCGCCTTTACTTTAAATATTTAGTAAGACAATTTAAGAGCACTTATTACCACCTCAATCACTGACATCTACACGTACAAGTACGCTGTACTGAATAGCCATCCTCAATATATAAATAGGTCTTCGACGTCTTCATCATAGTGTTCGAATATATTCTTATACATTTCCAGTGCATATTATACTTTCGTATATTCTGCTCTGTGACTATCGTAGACAGAGAAACCCATAGACTAATGATTAGCGTGGCCTCGAGTGAGAAAGGACGATAACGTAGTTTTAGGTTATACAATAATCTTTATG
>DWHP01004714.1:0-12392 GCA_018247895.1 Parnassius honrathi
GTCCTATAAAAAAAAAAAAAAAAAAAGTTTAGTTTACGATGGGCAGCTTTCCGCAACTCCACGTCTAAGCGCATATTTTGCGTGTGGGCAGGAATAATGTGATTATTTGAGCCATGAAATCTCTCCGAAGAAGTTCCACAGTCCTTTGATGTTACAACCAACTTCGTGGAGCGATCCCGGCGTGCCAAGATGTTTAGCCCTGTATGCAGCAACCTCCGGACTTGTCAGCAACATGTGAGCCGCCATTTCTTCCTCTCTCATATATGCCCCGCACAGGGGGCTATCTGTAACACCTATGGTAAATAAATGTTTGCTAAAGGAGCCATGTCATGTAATAGCACTTGTTACTATCCTGATCTGTGGCTTGTTCATAAATATTTCAAGCAGGGCCTCCCTAGCTTGTCTACAGTCTACTAGACTTTTCCAAAACTGAGCGTGTAGGTTATTGAAGTTTCTACGTATCAGTGAACGAACGTAATCAAAGGGGATTGTTATGATCGGTTCCGGCCCTATAACGGCCATAGCCGGTCCTTCCTAGCCAGTTAGTCTGCTGCGTCGTTGCCCCTGGATCCACTGTGTCCCTTAATCTATTTCAGAGTCACATTGTTCTAATTTCATACCTCATTTTATCGTCGATGGCATTCATATATTAAACCCGAGCTCACCACATTAGAGCTTGTAGTACTGCCATACTGTTGTTCGGTATTCTGATGGAGAAGTACCTTTTATCTTATATCTATTCCTATGGCCGTTTGACATACATTCCACCTGAAAGACTGTGTTATGGGTACCCAGCGGTGTACATATATGGATATTAAGGTCTTCAGAGAAAGTACCAGATCCTACACCTTCATTTGTTTTAGAAACATCCGTGAAAACTCTAAGCTCTTTTAGGTTCAATCCCTCCGGCTGGCCGGTTTCATTTAATTGTATCTTATAATTCTTATCGAATTTTTGAGTAAATTCTATCAATTATACCTGTATAAGTGGCTCTACTCTTACTCAAAAGATCTTGAGTCTAATGGCAGCTAAAATAGCTTCTTGTTGTACGTGTAGATGAAGCGGTGTTAGCTCCAGCATAGACTCTAAAGCTGCTGTTGATGTAGTTCTTATGCAGCCTGTGGATGGCTGTGGCAGCCATACATGTCAATCCCTGATAACGATGAAGCTTTTTTATAGTGGTGGCTTAATTAGTTTTTGTCCACCATATTAAAGCATCGTATGTGATCATGGGACAAATTACGATTTTGTACAGTCACAGTATAATTTTTGGCGTCAAACCCCATCGTTTACCAATCATGTTTCTGCATTGCCAGAAAGTTATACTAGCTTTGTTACTTTTGTTTTGTACGTGGTTACTACAGTTGAGTTTACTGTCTAAGGTAAGACCTAAGTATTTTACCTCAGAGGATAACTGGAGTTTTGTGCTGAAAAGACTTGGGAGAAGATAGTTATACAGCATTCGTTTGTGAACATGACTACAACAGTTTTATTTGGATTACCGGTAAGGTACTCCCTGCACCACTTCTCCACTATACGGAGACGCTTGGGTCACGTCGCACACCATGCTTGCTGTATTTCCAGAGATCAGTATTGTCAAGTCATCTGCATAACCTACAGTGTAGAAATGATTTTCATTTAATTTGCTGATGAGTTCATTAATGACCATATTACACAGGAGAGGTGAAAGAACCATACCCTGTGGGCAGCCTTTCTTGATATGAATTGTTTGAGATTCAACAGTAATATTTATTGTTCGTGTACTGAGCATGTTTACTATCCAGGTAATCAGTGCTGATTCGACTCTATGTCTTCTTGGTGCAACGTTTTGGCTGGAGAAGTTCATTTCGTCAAAAGCACCTTCTATCCTAGACATACTTCCTTGTTTTGGATGGCCCCTTCAATCTTTGTTATTAAATTGTGAAATGCTGATTCTGTAGATTTGCATAATCTATATGCGTGTTTCTTATTATGCAGCGGCATGCTTATAAGCATCGAACCTCTTAAATCACTTTCACACACCTTCTCCATCGTCTTTAAGAGAAAGGATGTGAGGTTAATGGATCTATATGATTTTGGCTCCGTGTAGTTGCTCTTATCTGGTTTGAGTATGAACGTAACTTTCACTTCCCTCCGTCCCTTAGGAATATATCTGAAGGCCAGACATGCTCTCACTATTAGGCAATAAGTCTGATTATTAGGCATTTACCTCCCCACTGTAGGAGTTCCGGGAAAATGCCGTCAGGTCTTGCCGCTTTATAGGGAAGGTAACTGTAAGTGGCTCAATAGGTTATATCCAATGTTACCACTCTCTGTGCCAAATCCCAGTCTTTGGTTGTTGGTATCACTGCATCTACATACCGGTTCATCCCCTGAGTTACACAGCAGCCTGAGAAGTGTGTTTCAATTAGGATACGCTGGGTTTCTTCATCCGGCGATGTTGTATAGTCGCCGTCGGGTTTCTTTAAAGAGATGGGTCCCGGCATATCCCGATTAGCTATGATTTTCCTTATTCGATTCGCTTCTTCACAGGTTTCTATGGTACCATAAAATTTACGCCATAGACACATACTGTACGAGTTTATTAAAAGACACATCTGCACGCTTTGACGCGAAATAGTAATTATGCATAATTCAATTTTGCACACGTTTCTTTGATCATCCAACGTTCATTTAGTTAAAAACCGGAGATGTCACAGTTTTCAATCACTTACATTGCGATTGCGCAACGGCATTGAAATATATTTAGACGTCTCAATTCCATTATTATATATAATAAACACACAGTAAAAATGGCAGATTAAATTAAACACTTTTTTGGAATATTTAAAAATACGACTTTAGGATAGTTTGCCCCTATGTCAACCCCTCAGAAGTGTATGCCATTTTTTTAACTTCTTTATCAATTTAGCTGACGAATAGTTATTATTGTTACTTCAATAATAATTTTTTTGGGAAAATTTTTTGCGACGTACCATGCAGTACCATGTGTACTCTAGTAGGCTAGACAAACAGTTATATACCTTTTATATAAATAGTAATAAGAAAATAATAAGAAACTTTTAAATAAAAAATCATTAAGTCGTAAACCGGCTTATTGAGTGGACTGATACTTTCCAGCAAAGTTTAATCATGCATCAAGCACTTCATGAAAAATGTTAGAAAAATGTGTCATGAGCTCTTGGACTATAAGGCCAGCTATTTGAATACAATATTAAACCGAAATTTATTCATGTAACATCGCCTTTATCACGGGGTTTTATTATTATTAAGCTTACAGAGGTTATTGCCGAACCAGTGGTGAATAAAAAGGCTTGAAATAAGTATTATACAATAATCTATATTAAATCAAAAATCATCATTTATTTCATATGGATGAATTGTTCTGTATACTATGAAACTGATGACTGCCGTATTCGTTTTACACATCTAGAATTTTTTACCTATTTTTAGTATTTTTATGTGAATTATGACACGGTACAAAGTAAGAAGACATAAAAACCAAGAAACATTGCTACTTTGAACACGCCGCAAAACTAAACAAGTCATTATTTGCATAGATGAACTCCTTTTACTTATGATCCAACGAAATTTATGAGATTATACGGGGTGTTAGTGTAAACACCGTTATCCTTGAAACCAGTGGTTTTGCTTCGCTTATAGAACGTAAATTCAATGAAAAATTTTTTTTAGTAAAATCTCAATTTTTCCTTAAAATAGGAATTTTGCCTATCCTAAGCCAGGACGAAAATATGAAGGAAAAATTACATCACAGGTTGTGTGTACCTTTGTGTTTTTATTGGAACGTTGTGTAGGTAGCTAGGGCGGGCGGTGATTTTTACAGTGATTACGTCACTCGGGCGCATAGGGTGTCCATGAATTTATGGACGGTGTCGGACAGAAACTTTTTAAATTTTATGAAAGAAAATAGCGTTTTTTTTTTTAAAAAATCGGATAAATATTTTTATTTTAAATCCTAAACTACCTATGGTTTAAGTGACAACGGTATTTACACTTACACCTTGTATGCATGAACTCGATTGAAATATAATTCCAGCAATTCAAATTCAAGGCATACAATAGGAAGACTAGAATAATCAGCGATTAATAACTAATGTCAACCGTCCTGTATTCTGCGGAACCGTCCCGTAATGGCATTAATAATAATAATAATAATAGCATAGCAGTTAGTAATATTCCTGTAAAATGTCTGGATACGGCATTCCTGAATATTGAATTATTAAATACATTCATGGATTTGCAAGCCTAACTAATGCACAATAAAAAAACATAATAACGTTTTTTTTTCATAGGTGACAAACTAGCACACAAGCCACCTGAGGGTAAGTAGTTTGTTGTGGCCCATAAACGTACACATATATTATCGAATACGAATTAAAATGCAGATGCATTGTCACCCGTGAGAGCTAAGATGGAATACCACGTTTTCATTAAAAAGGGTCTTCGGTTCTCTCCACTCACCATTAAGATCCAGCATTAAGATTCTATTTCACGCCAGTATTCTGTGAGAGCGTGTACCTTCCCCGGTCAAGCCGACCGTTCGTCATTCGTACTACAACTATACTACTGATATAGCTGCAGCATGGCTCTACCACATAAAAGAAACATGCAGTGAAGTAGCCGGTATGTGTATGTGCGAGTGTGATCGCTTTGTTTCATTTTGCGTCGTGACGTGTCAAGCAAAGAAAAAAAAGAAAAGCAAACAAAATAAATTCCTGGCCGCCGACCTTAAACACGTCAAGCAGGTTTTGCACGACAACCAGCTTCAGGTTCCACGCCTACATCACGATGATCAAGTACATAAGGCGGCTTACTTTATCAACACTCAATGCGGGACATTCTTGTAGATGGGAGGAGACTGTCGTGCTTACAGAAACAAATAAACGTAACATGTTATTTTTTTAACACTTCCTTTCACGCACATGTGGTGCAATGCGAATTTAAACAAAGCTTTCACACTCGTATTCAGGCATAGCTGCTATACTATTTCTTTTTATTTATTTTTATTCTTAGTTTTAAAGGTATCCTGGATTAAGTACGACATCGGGACATGAAACACATTCAGTATCCCACCGTAAGCAACGGAAATTTAAAGTTAAAAAAAATTGTTATCAAACGCGATTCGAAATTCGATTGCGAGATTTCATGAGGATGGCCGCCTTAATAATAACACAAATTATATAGTTTTTTCAACAACTCTTAATTAGTCATAAGATATAGTTATTTTTTAACATAATATGAATTAATAACACATTAAATCACGCATTACTAACTATTCAAAAATTTGTTAGTAAAAATATAGAACATGTAGCTGTTACACGCGCCAGCTGGGGAACATTGTTTATACCAAAGAATATATTATAACCACTACGTTTATTATACGACGTGATTGAGTTTGCACAACATGACAAACAATATTTTATTCCCAATACTTTTTATTACTTTTAAAATAATAAGGAAAAATCTGTTTTATTTGATAAAATGGAATCATTTAATTTAGCATCATATTTCACTTGGATGACAAAGAATGTGGAAAATAGAAAATTATATTAATTGGTGTTTTATCTGTTAAATAAAAATGACTTTCTAAGTAGTAAAACTCCCTTTGTACCTAAGTCCGTCTGGATAGGTACTTAGCTATTTCTGCAGCTAAAAAATTTTAGAAACAAAGAAGAGAGCGTGACTAGCTGTGCTTACCTAGAATTATTCTAATACAAGCTCGTTTCAAGATGTAGCCCATCTTGTTCTGTTAGAACATATACAAACCGCCGAAGAAGATTAATCATTTCTTACCATTTGTCATATGTAACATCCCGCTACAAGATGCAGGAGTGTACAAGCTTAATTGTGAATGTGGTCTCTGTTATACCTATAGAGCAGACAAAGAGGTCTATAAAGCCCTCTTAAAATAACTTAACATACATAAAGAAACATAGCTGACGTTAAACACCCACATTAAAGTCTGCAGTTTGTGATCATATCCTTGACGGCCACCGTTATAATATCAGATGTGATAGACCACAAATTCTCGTATAAGAACATCAATTCCTACCAAGGATCATCCTTGGTAGGAATTGATGTTCGTGAGGCTATTGAAATTAAAAAACATCCTCATTTCAATACAGAAGGAGGCTGGATACTACCACCTATTTGGGATCCTGTAACTAATAAAATTAAAACTTAACCCTAGTATACAACTGCAAGACTTCAAGATACATTAAGTTCCATTCTGTGTAGATCGGACTAAAATTAATAATTTAAAAGCTGAAGATACTCAGGGCTAACTCTCACATCGGGACGTCAATCACCTCAGTCCCACGTGACCATGGGTGCTGTAAACCATTCTAAACGCCGGGAATTAAAAATGAGTAGAATTAAACACGATAAAATCCATAAATTTAGTTTTATTCAATGTGTGGTATTTCGTAAATATAAGAAATTATTAAGAAATTCCAGTCAGAAAACTTAACTCAGCAAGACGTCACTCATAATTATGTATTAATTTTTTTAATATATCACTTTTTTTTTAATTCTTACATTGACATCCTATTCAAGTCTAGCTCATTGAACGGTTTGTTTGAAATCAATTACTAAATTCGATCTAAACATGTTCGTTCAGATCACACGACAGTATATTATTTAAAACGTGGCAAAGGATACACATTTAATACCTACATTTACATACAATACTTGAAATTAAAATTAATTCAATCTTTAAAAACAAAAATAACCCAACCGGCAACTTGTTAGTCTGTTTGGAGGATCGGAGTTGTACGGCTTCGTAGCGCAGTGGCCAAGCTAAGCTAAGCGTTTGGTCGCGTGTTCGAATTCCGCACGTAACAAGTAGTGTTTGTTTGACTTATAAATAATTGTGCCGAGTCTAGAATTGTGTGCTTTTTCTATGTATTTATGTAAATTGCCTCCACAATTTTGAAAATCCTATGCTTTACCGTTTAAAAACTGAATAAAGAAAAACAATGAAGAAATAAAGCATCCTAGACACGAGGAAACATGTGCGGCGAATGTTACAAGTCTCCCATAAAATCACACTGCCATATAATATCATACACAAAATAATGATCATACGGATAAACTGACGTCAAAATAATTTATAAACCTGAATTATAAAAACTAGTATGAATATCTTAAAACGAGCCCTGCTTTTACCTTTATTTATTTCACCAGTTGTAGCGATACGGAAACATTTTTGTTAATGCCTTTCAACTGCGCAATTGTTATATCAGAGACTATAAAAGTAACATTTTAAAATTTCGTCTCTAAAGTGGAATTTTAAGCAATATTTAACAAGCCATTACATCTTCAAAATATCACTTAACAGTTACGTGTTTCGCCGTCCTTCTTCTAAGCTTTAACGATTTGAACTTTCTATATTATATTAAATAATTTATAGTAAAACTTTAAATTGAACCTTATATACATAGCCCAGATGTGGACTATTTACGTGATAGCGAAGATATTAAACTTTGACATTGCATACAATTCTTTCAGTGCTTAAATTAAGCGATATTTAGTACTTCCGACGTGGGTCACGTTTTATTTTCACCGTCTGCTACTGTAGTTGAGCCCCGTACATGTGTGCGTCCATAGCACACAAGTACGAGCTCCAAAGTCCAAAAAAAACAGACGAACGGGAAGCATAGAAAAAATAAGGAAGCCTGTCCGCCTGACAAGACCTTTTGTCTTAGGAACATGTTGAGGCCTGTTGAGGCATCAAGTTGAAATTAATATCCAATGCTAAAGTTTGCGGTTCCTTGGTGGTGTAAAAAAATTAAGTTTTACTAACTCTATCAATAGTAACGGCAATTTATGTCACATTTTTTGGTGCTCGTAAACGCACTAATCAAAACCGTATGTTCTTCTCGTTGACCTATACTCTTGAAATTTGCCAAGAAGCTCGCAGCATCTCCCAGCACAAGTAAAGCGGTAAACGAAAATCCTTAATTCGTTGTTATATCACAAAAATATTTTACCGCGATTAGAAACCTACATTTGCAGCTGGAAAAGATAATTTAATTTTTTTTTCCACTTTAAAGAAATTTTGTCTTTTAGTTCGACTTATTTCTTCGTTAGATCGTGTTCCGGCTTACCTTACCGATAATAGGTAGGTGAAGGTTCTTACCTCAGTTTACACGGAACCCTAGGTTGCGAGTGCTACGTGCACTTGTCCGGTTTGTTATACTAGTAACATGAACAGCAATAACAAGGGTCACAGCATCCACGTAATTAATGGACTGTGTGCATGGGCCATCTTAGGTTATACATTAGGGCAAGTTTAGGCTACCTAACTTTAGAAAGTTGAATTGTTAAAAATAAAATCGTATAAATATAGGTTGCTTTAGTTTGTTGATAATTTCATAATATGGTTAACTTTACAGCACAATATTTAAGAAACAAATATCTTTTAAGCATATAAAAGTGCGTTCCAATATAATGATTACGTTGCGTTCCAATACTTTGGGGGCCCTGTCCGACCGGTGGCTGGGACATTGCCCCACGTGCCCCTCATGTACAAACAGAACTGTGTGCTCATTTATCGGCCTCAAGTTAAAAAAAACAATTTAACTTAAGCGGGTTTGGAGCATTCAACAAATAAAACTTGTAACGTTAACCACTAAGTAATATAAAGCTACTTTGTTAACTTTACATATAATGCATTTATTATAAACTTAATCCTAAATAAAATATTTGTATAAATGTCATGTCAATGTCATAATAATAGCATATAATATATAGTTATCTTAGAGTAATTACATACATATATAAAATAGCAGCTTAATGTTGCTGTGTTTCGTATGGTGAGTGTAGAGATCCGGAGACCCTTTTTTACTGGAAACGAGGCATTCTATCTTAGTACTCAAAGGTGACAACGCATCTGCATTTTACTTTTACTTAATTGAGGATAAATGTAGATGTCTATGGGCCACAACATCCACTTACCAGCAGGTGGACTGTGTGCTCGTTTGTCACCCCATTCTATAAAAAAAGGTGGATGGATACAGTCTATCTATGTAACGGTATCTTTTAACGTACTTTTAATCAACTTGTAGATGGCCTATTGAGTTGAAAATTTGCACTCGTACCAAGGACCGATAATAATATAATAATTAATAACTTTATCGCGCGACGCTTAGAATGGGGACGTAGCTGGCTGCGTTTGTCACTAGTGGTTATGGGTGGGTTTCAACGTTAATCAAGTAGCGCTGAGACAGACGTTGTGTTAGTCCAAATTTCGTTGATACCACCGTATCTTTATCAGGATCACCAGGATAAAATAAAATAATTATCAGGATCATGTTTAAGTTTTTATAAACCCTTATACTATTTAGAGTTATTACATACTTAGTATGCCTAGAACAACACGGTCTACCCCGGTCCGACGGTGGCCCGTGTTGCTCTATGTATATATAAACAAAAGTACTCTGTGATTTATGTGTATAGTTAATCGTTCACACGTTTTTTTAAATCTATTACCATTTCAAAGTGAGGGTTCTTATACTGTAAATAAACGGCAAAATATATTTCATAGATTTTTTCCATTTCGTGGTTTCATTGTTTTCTTAAATAAAACCTCTGCTGAAATAAACAGAGTATAAATACTTATATTCAAGTAGTATGTATGTCATTTTGAGGATAAATATTATATTAATTTATTGTACATTTTATATTGAACGTTCTTGAACATATTTATTTTTTTGTTGCAGCGACGAAAACTATTCTCAAGCAAGTTTCTGGTGTATTTAAATCCGGACAGCTTACGGCTATTATGGGACCATCGGGTGCCGGCAAGTCCTCACTTATGAACGCCCTCACCGGTTTCTCGTAAGTTGTTGAACTTTTGAATAAAAATCCCGCATGCGTTAAAACCCGACCCTTAGCACTCTAACCACTAACCAGTAATCATTAATCAACCAACACGGTGTAACACTTTTATACTTTTTTTAATTGAGCCGTATCTTTTGACGTATTTCAAAGTAATACAAGTTTTGCATTATAATTGTTTTTTACCCAGCACAAGGTCTGAAAAAATTGATGATGTGCAAGAAAAGTTAAAAAATATGCTTAATTTAAAATTTAACTACTTTTTAGTGTTCTGACACTCGTATCGAATCACCTCAATATTTATCTATCCATCACAGAGTTTTTTCTCTGATAGTGTTTGACGAAGATGTTTGAAATTTAGAGTACCAAGTTATAAAATAACCTTAATTAAGATGTGAGTTTCCAATTCAGGGGTTACTTTTGGTCATAGACATAATATACTGGCGTAGATTTAGTAATAAATGAGTTGAAAAAAAAAATTAATATCACAGCATTTATTGGTGTGTTATTTTTTTCTAAGTCTTTCTCATGATTCTTTGTTTAACTTTATTAAGATTTTTTCGATATGCAAACCATAAATACATATGTTACTATACAGATCTAGCCATACCAAATTTCAACCAATCTATCTAGCTGTTTTATTTTAAAGAAGTGTGCTTAATAGATATTTTAACAGAACCGTGCATTTATGGGGATAAAAAGTACCTACATAAAAAATTTAATCAAATTCCACTTAGCCATTTTCGCATTAAGTATGCGAATATATACGCAAAAGTAGCCTATGTCACTCTCTGGCCCCAAAACTATTTCTAAACAAAAATTATGACGACGAGTGGCTCCAGTCCCGCATCAAAGGAACAAACAAACAATCACAGCGTCGCATTTATAATATAAGAATGTTATCTTATCAGTACGGGTTAAAGGGAAAAATCACGCTTTTTTCCGGGAAAATCATTATAAATTGTTGTTCTCATTTGCGACGAACAATCCTAATTATGTATATAATTTTATGAGTACTTATCATTTGTACTTGACCAAGTTTCCTTATTATTATTTTATAACCTAAAGGTCCCGTCACACTACAACAGCTCACTCATGCTACGAACGTGTCAGACACGAAAAAACACAGCAGTTACTACTACGCCCGCATGAACCTAACAATAACCCTTTCACAAATATAGTTGTAGCACTAATGGGTTGGATCGACCGGGGAAGGACCACGCTCTCAGAGAATACCAGCGTCAAATACGCTTCCAGCTTAATGCTGCTGTCTTTCGTATGGTGAGTGTAGAGAACCGGAGACCCGTTTTACTGGAAAAGAAGCATTCCATCTTAGTTCTCAAGGCTGACAACGCATCTGCATTTTGATTCGAAAACGAGGGTAGATGTAGATGTCTATGGGTCACAGCAACCACTTACCATCAGGTGGACTGTTTGCTCGCTTGTCACCCTTTTCCTGTAAAAAAAGCATTCAGTAACCGTACCATCCCTGTTCAACATGTATGTGACTACTATGCCCAATTAATCGATTGTGTTTTTAAACGGTTTTATTTAGCTCACCCCGTTTGTTTTATTTATTATTCTTGGGTCAAATTTAGTAATTCAAATTTCACCCTCTTCCTGTCAACCGATTAATCTGAAATTTTGTATACACTTTGGATTTTGGTGACAATACAATTATGTTTATTCATTATCATTATAAATTCAAGATGGCCGCCGCTACAAAATGGCGGATAATTTATGTTTTATTAATCCCATCAATATGGGTATCAAATGAAAGGGCTCAACAAGCAGAATACAATATACTATAAAAAATTGAAATACAAGATGGCGGCCGCTACAAAATGGCGGATAACGTAGGTTTTATCGATCCCATCAATATGGGTATCAAATGAAAGTGCTCAACCAGTATAATACAATGTACTATATAAAATTAAAATCCAAGATGGCGGCCTCTACAAAATGGCGGATAACTTAGGTTTTATCAATCCCATCAACATGGGTATCAAATGAAAGGTCTCAACAAGTAGAATACAATTTACTATGCAAAATTGAAATCTAAGATGGCCGCCGCTACCAAATGGCTGATAACAATTTTTTATCAATCCCACCAATATGGGTATCAAATAAAAGGGCTTGACAAGAAGAATACAGTGCACTATACAACCTCAATATTTAAGATGGGCGCAGCCACCAAATGGCGTATAATAATAAGATTTAAATTTAGAAATTGAATCTGTAATTTAGGTATCTGATTAATCCAGCCTGAATCCACCACCCAAGTCAAGATTTTGTATCGTGTTGAGGACTGTGTGGCGTTAGGGTGGCTAAAAATGATACGTCGTTAGCGGTACACCACCCAAGTTAAGGTGAAAGGTTAAAACGCGCCGAGAACTGTATGGCATTAGGGTGGATAAAAATGATATGTCGTTAGCGTTTTCCCCTCAAGACTCAGGCGCATCTTGTTGTACATAGCCTTGCCCCTTTATTGGGCCTCTGGGGGGGTCGACCGTTTAAATGTCCATTACTCG
>DWHP01004715.1:0-12391 GCA_018247895.1 Parnassius honrathi
ACTAAATAATGTTTTATTTGTCCTTAAATAAAAATTCTCTCTCATGCCACCACTTCTGAACCTGCCTCCGACTCCGATTCCGACTCCGATCAAGCAAATTTAAAACTACTAACCGACTTCGCCTTCGGTTCCGATAAACCTCCGTTACATCCCTGATTGGAACGTCAAATATCTCAGTCCCCCCCCCCCCCGTGACCATGGGTGCTGTAAAGCACCCGGAACGTCGGGATACTAAAAATAAGTAAAGTAGTAATGAAACGCGATAAAATCCGTAAATAATAGTTTTATTCAAATATGGCATTTGATATTGTGGTTAGGTCACAAAAAAGTGTGGGTAAAGAAGTTGGCGGTTTTTATGGGACAATATGGCTAAATGAGTTATGGACAACACAATACAAAACAAATATCTAGTTATGTGAGAGGAGTAGCTTGAGAATGAAAAATATGAAACGTCAAAAGGTATTTCTAAGATTTATTGTACTATAAGTCGACGCTCATTACAATTTTCGGTTATATCATTACTTAGCATCAGGTTGGATAGAAGTCCAGCTCTGGTATATTAGTTGGAGGTAATACCCTCCCCTTCCCATCCTCGTGATGTCATAGAAGTCCACAACACAAAGTACAATAAATAAAATAATGTTATTTTTCGCCCGTTTATTATACATAGTAAAGAATGTCTTACCTTCACCCAGGTATTCGACCCGGAGGGTAATCCAATAATGGCGCAGATTTCTCCTGTGGTAGCGGGAGAGAAGCGGCTCGGTTTCGCCGCCAACAAGTTCCAGCTCTCTTTCCCTGTCACGGTTGATCCTTTGGCTATCACCGTTTACTCTGTTTCACTTAGGGATAACATGAGCATTAACAAGTAAGAAATTATTGATTTTAAATTTAAGTTACTAATTTATAGTATGCCACAATGAAAGAAAACTTCATCATAATGATTTTTTAGATTTACACGAATGCATTGTGAAAAAACTTGTTTACGGATTTTAATGAATCTATACACGTAATGAACTTCAAACAAATAATTTGAACACGCAATTTTTTTTTTCAATTTCGAGTTAAAACGCGATCAAAATAAAAATAAATTCTATGGGTTTTCGCATGGCTTTAAAACTAGTTCAATAAAGTCTTTTAAAATCTTGGATTTTATCGTTATGAAAGTCAAATTCTACGTGGTAGGATGTCACATATTTTTATCATTGTTTGGATTGATACCACCCTCTTGCATATTTATACCGTCAAGCAACCGTGAAAAGGCACTGGAAAATTTTCTATACGCTTATTGCGCCGTCCCCCTGCCAGTGCTTACAATCCTATGTTGGTGCCATTTGATGGTAAACCTACTCTGCGCTAGCTAGGTTCTCGAGTAACACTAGGGTGTTACTCGAGAACCTCTCTTTTACGACAGTTTTCAGTTAAAAATTATATATTTTACCTAACTGCTGCCACTTCCACTCCCCTTGGGTTATGTGTCTTTCAAGTTCTACTGTGGATATACTCGTTATGGGTTCTATATCACACAGGTGAATTCCGAGCATTTTCCTCTCCAATGTTTAAACAGAGTTATACTTAATTTTTGTATAACTGAAGTGATAATTTTTTTTTCAAGTGTGCTTAAACTCGTGCAATTTGTGTTTAAAGAAACCAGGGGGCAATGAAGGATATATTATGATGTAATATGAGCGACTCGCGTCAGCCTCAACCATCCCTTGAGTTTGACATTTGTTTACTTAACCAATTTATTAATGCTGTAAGAAAATCTCGCAAAAGTCGACTTTGGTCGATAGATGCCAGATATATATCAGACCAGCGACAAGAAGCATCGTCAAAGATGCCAGACGTCTTATACTGCAGTCGCCAAGTGGCACATGCAGTGAACTTCAAACTAAGAAGGACACATATTATAGCCTACTTCAAACTAAGAATGTACAGATCTCTGGGGACTAATATGGATTGCCTCACAGTCTGCAAGCAAGTTTAAAAAGCAAGTATAATACTTGCTTTTTAAACTGAACGCACATTTGTCAGTACCGTACGCACCGATTGTTAGAAATCGTTGTATGCAATCATATGAAACCTCGCACATTACAGCCGCACTGTACGCGCCGCATTTTATAAATTGCGGTAGGTATCCGAATATTGAAGGACATAATATGCTGTCGCGGCGCGTTCGGCGCGTGCTGTGATACTCAGTGTTGATACTCAGTGTTGTCTTATGTTGCCGACTTAGCTGATGGTTTCGACTTTCGTTTAGAAATATATTTTTACTTCATTTCAGGAGCATTTTCCTTTACTGTTTAGGTAACAATGAGTCGTAACACAATACTTTTTATAAGTTATAATTCATACGTAATTAATTATACATAATTTGAAAGAAATTTTTTGCATCGATTATCAAAAGCGACAAAATAATTTAAATACAATAAAGAAAATAATTAATTTAAATTCAAAAACCTAATTATACCTGATTACTTAATTATTAATAAAAAATACTTACCTCAAACATTTCTTCTAATATATGTTTCTTCTGATATATGTAGCAATTCTTGAAATTTCTTATACGTTAAACGCAAATATTAGAAAAATCGTTCCCCCTAATTTACTAAGTCTTTAAATAAAGTATAAGTTTTCCATACAGCTACCTTTTTAAATTAATTTTATTTTCTTCTTCCTCTGTATAACTTAATATATATAAATTACGTGTCACGTTGTTTGTCCGCGATGGACTTCTAAACTACTTAACCGATTTTAATCAAATTTGCACACCGTGTGCAGTTTGGTGCAACTTGAGAGATAGGATAGTTTTTTTGCCCATGAGGGACCCACAATTTTTTTTTTGCGAATTTAAGAATTTTTAATACGACATGACAAAGGGTCGTCGAAATGGGCAGGACAACGTCTGCCTGGCAAGCTAGTATAATATATAAAAACAGGCTATTACAACATTTTTTTATGGCGATCCAAGCGATCAATGTCACTGTACTGTTGTGATTGGAAAAACTAAAAGTTGTTGGTGATATAGGAGAATTGCGTAAGGCGCGTACGTACAAATATGCAAAGCCATCCGAAAATGTGGTGTGTACGGTGCGGACGTACAAATGTGCGAGGCCATTCGAAAATGCGGTGCGTACGGTGTTGACAAATGTGCGTACAGCTTTATACCCTTTAGACCAGAATACAGCAGTGTGAGCACAGCTATTTGACGACACAAATAGATAAGAGGGTGGCACCTGGACGGGGAGCAAGTGGACTCTATTTACTTTGATATAGTTAAGATGACTAACGGAGATAGACTGACTGTCTAATTAACTGAAGACTTACCTAAGACAGTTCTATTAAAAGAAAGATGGTACAAACTATAACAATTTAATACACTATTTACAATATTGTCCGGCACAACTAAATAACTATTTAACTATGGGAGCACTAGAGGGATTTTCTTTATTTTTTTTTCTGTTTGGGACTTCATCTTTGCCGTGAATGCTCTCCGGGTGCCTGCTTTTTGTTATCGCGGCGGCGTTGTGCAATCGATAGTAGCCTCCCACGCGGGTTTGAAGCGCGCTGATTGGGCGCACGCGTCGCGGGTTGTCGTCAGACTAACCTCGCCGTCAGTAGCAGTAAAAAGGAGTCCTACCACTTATTAAATCTTCCCTTTCATATTAAATGTAAAGTTACAGCCCAACTGCTGGGCACAGGCCTCCTCTCATTTCTGAGATGGTTTTAGTGTAAGAAAGTGTCTACTGCGCTGAATGGGTACATTTTGCGGACTTAAAATGTCTTTAAAATATTTTTTTTATAATTTCGCAAACATGCTAGTTTCGATGTTTGTAGTAGTTGCAGTGAAAGCCCGTATTTGCCTTAGGAATTGAAAGATATAGCATATTGGACACATCAACTTTTCACGCAGATACACGTCGTATTCTCGAGTACGGATCTACAACGCGGACTATTGGAACGTGGACTTGCCCAAAATGTTCGTGATAGACCAGCCCACCGAACGTCTAACGGAAGACATTACGATTCGCGCCGGTGACAGTACGCGGGTGGTCGCTAACTTGAACGGACTCATCAAGGCTATAGTTTCACCCGGTGGGGCTACGGTTCCGGTTCACATGGACTTTGTGCAGTAAGTTTCACTTCACTAAAATAATTTCCTGATTAAAATAATTTTGATGAGATTTGACTGTGTCTTTGGTCGACTGGCCATAAAAGCGGTTGCCGATAGTGAAGTCTTGAGTTTAAATCCCGAGTTGGGTGAAAATCATTCATTGTGTTATACTGTCAAGAAATTCTTAGCCACAGCCCGGAGTCAAGAAGTTGGTTGTGTTTTACCCCATGTCACATTACCATTCCATAAGAATATAAGAGTTAGGTAATAGAAGATGCACCTGTGCTTAACGCATACACTTGGGAACTATAATCCTGTCCTGCGCAGATGGCTCGTCTCCGTAGAGACTGGCCGTCGCGACCGAAATTCGGTCTAGGAAACAATAATTATAATAATAATGCTATTAAGAATAATTTGTTGAATTTTTATCCACGTTTTTGTAGGTACGACAGCATGCATGCTTTAGACAATAACAGTGGGGCGTATTTGTTCATACCTTCGGGTCCCGCGGAAGTGTTCAAGCCGGATCAGTTCCCCGAAATAGTGGTCACCGAAGGGCCATACAAGGCTTCGCTTTACACCGCTCTAGTCAGCCCTAAATCTGCCGAGATCATGCTCGTTGTAAGTTTATATTTTATTTCCGGAATCGTAGATTCAAATACTGTTCAGAACGAATGGCTGTGATAAAACAAAACTAATTTGGTTTAGACCACATCTACGTATGGTATTCGGTCCTATGTAACTGACGATATTATAAATGTTGTTTTTGTATAGAATTTTAGATGAAGTTAGAATTTATTTTCCTTATAATAAATGAAATTAATAGTTATTTTGCAACCACCCGCTAAATTAAATTAATTATTAATTTAAATTATTAAACTGTTTTAGTTCACTGACAAATACTAATTAAATTAATTATTAGTTTGGCGGATGGTTGCAAAATAACTATTAATATCATTTATTATAATGGATTTCCGCAAAGTAACGCCTGATTCTATCAATTATTTTATTTTCCTTTGTATTTCATGATTTTTTGTTAATTTCAATACTTTATACATGTTATCCATACATTCATTACAGCCATTAAAGTTCACTGCTGAACATAGGAGGCTTCCCTCGTAGATAGCCTCATAGGGGAAATTTTTCCATAATTGACACGCTCGACGAGCGGGTTGTCAGCCGCAGTTTTTAATTATTTTAAGTTGTAATCAAGAAGATAATGCTGCCCATCACCTGTGTTTCCCTCAGTCGCCTGTTGCGATACCTACGAGACGATAGAGAAGTGCATATTCTTACGTCGCCGCTACATGGATAAATGTTATAAAAAATTTATGCACTCGCCGCAAGTTTCACACTATGCAAAGTAACACGGGTTCGATCCAATTTAATTGCAATTTTAAGTACTTATGTACCTTATGTATTTAACTTTTTCCCTTCACCGCCAAGTACTGCACTTGGCGGTGAAGGGAAAAAGTTAAATATTTTAAAGATAAGCATAAGCAAAACATTGGGACAGAGCAATGGGCACTTTGTCACCTAAAAATTCTCACCAAAATGAGGGGCATGAGGCATGCGTTAAGAAGTGGGACATATATGGGCTACAACTTCTATTTATTTTTAATTCTCGTCGTTTATCTACTTGAAATTAGAATATATTTTTAATTTAATTTTTAAATCGACATAGATAACTGTACACAACAACCCGTCGCTGCCGCAAAGCGAAGTAGAAATCTCCAACACACTGCTAATTGATCCAAAAGCTGATAACCTCGAGCTAGCCATGAGGTTCTCCACTGGTATCAAAAACGGCGACGTCTTCTACACGGACCTTAACGGAATGCAAGTATGTAGAACTTACAAAACTTAGTTTATTGATAATCTCGGGCTTCAACTATGACAAACATAACATTTTTTTTAAATAATTTCATAGTATAAAATTCTTACAGATGATAAAGCGACGATACTTCGATAAGATCCCGCTGCAAGCCAACTTCTATCCGTTGCCGGGCGCAACCTACATCGAGGATGACAAAACTCGGTTCACCTTGTTGACGTCTACGCCACTTGGCATGGCCGCCTTACAACCCGGACAAATTGAGGTACTGAGGAGGATTTGTCTGATGTCGGTTTTCTATATTTAAAAACGTTTCTTTTTCTTTCACGAGCCGTTTTCAATAATTTATGAACAGTTTTTTTAATTCATTTTAAGTCATCCTAAGTTGAATGAATAGCCTATAATATAAACTGTTCTTACATGCGCGTGATGCACGTAATAAAACGGATCGTTAGGGAAAAGGAAACGTTTCTTGAATTAGGAATCAGGAACAAATCGCTACGCTTTGACGCTGCTGCAAGCCGGCGGTGTGTGTATGGTACGTATAAACGTAAACACCACTAACTTTCCTTTTCGTAACTATTTGTAAGTTTGATTGCTTTTTGTTAAAAATACTTCAAAGTTGCTTTTAATGAATACTTGTGGCCGTGGAAGAAAAATGGTATAAAAAATGGGATGTACTAACGGTTACAAACCTTCATCCTGCATATAGTACTTAAACAACATTCTCATCTACATTACAATCCAGATCTTCTTAAGTATAAGCGCCGCAAAGATATAATATGTAAAACGCAAACATTCAACTCAGCTCTTTCACGTAAATTTTTCTGCTTCATGGGACCCTTCCTTTATACATATATATCCTAAAACCAAATCTAGTTGTAAAATAACGTTGACAAAATTCTTAAAAACCCTTAATTACCAAGAAACTGAGAATCTTCTTTTATCCCAACATTAATACTTTTAATTTTCTCAAAGAAGTAAATTACTCATATAACAATTTCCAAAACCTCTAATAACGATACCCCAGCATTAGGATTCATCACCATCATCATCATCATCATTACAGCCTTTCACAAGTCCACTGCTGAACATAGGCCTCCCCAAGTAATGCCACAAAGTACGGTCCTGAGCCACCTGCATCCATCGACTTCCTGCATGTCTTACCAGATAGTCACTTCATCTAGTGGGGGGTCGCCCTACACTACGTCTACCGGTACCAGGATGCCACTCGAGAACCTTTCTTCCCCATCGGTTATCGGTTCTTCGAGCTAAATGGTCGGCCCATTGCTAGTTCAGCTTACTAATCCGTGGGGCTATGTCGGTCACTCCGGTTTTAATGTGGTTATCCTCATTTCTCATTCTATCACGCAGTGAAACTCCGAGCATAGCCCTCTCCATAGCTCGCTAAGCGAACTTGAGCGTCCTCATACGGCCAGCAGTGAAGGACCACGTCTCGGTTTCGTAGGTCATCACTGGCAACACGCACTGGTTGTACAACTTAGTTTTCAGGTTTTGAGGTATACCTGACGAGAAGATGCGTCGTAATTTCCCGAACGCTGCCCAGCCGAGTTGAATCCGTCGACTGACCTCTCGGTCGAACTATTTGTCACAGGTAAACGTACTCGTCAACAACTTCGAGCTTAGTTCTCCCAACAACTACCGGCATAGGTGTGACATGGATTAATGTCCATAATTGTATATCCTGTATAAATTCGTCTTTCTGTAAAAGCCATTTTAAGATTTATTAAGTACAATATATTTATTTAATTTAAATACTGCAATAAAATGTAATTGAAATTAATTGCGGTAAAACATTTCTTTCATCATGTCTCCAAAATGACGTAAATTATGTCACATTGAATGATATATAATTGAACAATTAAAAGTATTTTGGTTTTGACCTTTAAAAATGAAATATATATGTATTTTTATAAGTATGCTAATGTCTACTAAGTAATGTTGGGTCAGTTTCTATCATGTTTTTATAAACGACTGTACACCAGTCGAGAGGGAAAATCGGAAGAAAATTTATATACGAATTCCGATTATCCACCTCATTTGGGGTAGTTAAACAATCATGCGATTCCGAGTATACACCCTAGAGTGGATTTCTTACGGTGGATAAACGGAATTACTCTAATTTTCGATATATTTTTCATGTTTTCGTTACAAATATTAGCAGATTCTGAAACATTTACCTTACATATTTCCAATCTATAAATATGTTCAACAACTCCCGTAGATCAAAGCAAAAAAATAACGTAGTTCTTTTGCACCTCTACAACTTACAACAAAACTAACTAACACCAGGTAATCAAATTCTGATTTTCATTTGACATTTGTTTGTTTTTAGGTAGTTATATTCCGCTTCATCCAAAAATATTTCAAGAAATTGTCAGACGCCATAATATCAACACCGCCCACTGATTTGTGTGCTTTTTTCACCTGTGAACCGTTTGATGGAAATTTTTATCGAGATTCAATGAAGGATTAAATCTACTAGCACTCCGACCATTGGCGACATTTCCAAGCCAAATGTTCATACGCCTATTGTAATCTTGTATCGTAATTGCCTCGTCGTTGAGCTGGTATCTGAATTGGCCTACTTCGGAAGATTTACTTCGTGAACTATTAATCATTCTCCCTACCCAGATTAATCACTCACCAGGATCAGGTGTTACTATTTCGAAACCAATTGGCTATAGCCATATGGTTTAGGTTATCATCTCGCCCTAATTTGTAAGAAAATAATCTTGGTCTTGAGGCGGCTCTTTTAAGTGTCACTCAACCACCTCGCCAGTGGTCCTGTAAAGAGACCACAATCTTGATATGACGGATGCCAATGGTTTCAGCAACATTGCACTAGGATGCACTCGCACCAATTGGTGAGTGCTTGTGAAAAATTTAAAATTTACCCAAATCGTATTTAATAAGTTTTAATTTCATTTTCCCGCCTCCTTCAGTTCTTTTTAAATAATTGAGCTTAGAATAAAAAAGCGTACTTAGATATTATTCTAATAAACGTGAAATATCAATTTAAGCAATATGTAAGTACCTATGATGCTCTAAAGCTCTTGTGTGTGTTATTGACAAACCATTTGAGGATAACCAAATTTAAAATTACGCCTTCCATTACATTGTTATTTGTATAACCTTAGGTACCTACCTTTTTTTATAGGAAAAAGGTGACAAGCGAGCACACAATGCACCTGATGGTAAGTGGTTGCTGTGGCCCATAGACCTCTACATCTATCCTCGTTTGCGAATCAAAAAAATGCAGATGCGTTGTCAGCCTTGAGGACTAAGACGGAATGCCTCTTTTCCAATAAAAAGGGTCTTCGGTTCTCTACACTCACCATACGAAACAGCAGCATTAAGCTGCTATTTTGTGCTGGTATTCTGTGAGAGCGTGGTCCAACCCCGACCTATCCAACACATTCGTGCTACAACCATACTATAGCTGCAGCGTGGCGCTACCACGTATAAAAACAAATTATTACAATTTATGATAATTCATACATTTTAGCAAATAGTTTGTTAAAGAACTTATTCAAATAGAATTTAAACATCGCATTTGTTGCTTATAATTCAAAACAAAATAGTTAAAACCATTTACCAACGTAAAGATAAGTATTTACAAATATGTTATTTGAGAGCTCTCAACACAATATTACTTGCGTATAAACAAACTCCGTCATTTAAACCGCCTCTCTCCATAACAATAACTCTGTGCATGTTTGTATACGCGTATTCACGCATTGTACGGAACCCTTTTCTAACAAATCCAGTCCCTGCTCTTTGTAGCTCGACTTAGACAAATGACTTTAGATCGTTACTAAAACCGGTGGGTGATGCGTCCAACTGGTTTAAAACTCGACGAAAGCATTACTTTTTCGATGTTAGTTTTAACTTTCATAAAACGTAACGTGTTTATGGTTTTATTCATTCCAGCGAATGTCTTAATCCATTTAACTAAGTGGAAATTTATGAGTTGCAGTTATATTTAGAGGCTTTTTCTTTTTTATAAGTAGATAAAAACCCACGAGTGGACACGTGTCTCTATTGTTCAAGGAAGAATTGACCACCATCGCCATGTTTGGTATACGTATTGACGATCGTACTAGACGTCTCGAACCTGGGGTCTGCCGTCCGTCACCGGTCTGGTTTTTACATCTGGCGTAAACTAGATGGTTATTTTATATAGAATAAGGGTGACAAACGAGCACACAGTCCACGTGATGGTAAGTGGATGCTGTGGCCTACAGACATCTACATTTATCCTCGATTAAGAATCAAAATGCAGATGCATTGTTACCTCGTTAATGCGTCGTTTCCAGTAAAAAGGGTCTCCGGTGCTCTACACTCACCATACAAAACACAGCAGCATTAAGCTCCTATTTTACGCTGGGATTCTGTGAGAGCGTGACCCTTCCCCTATCCAGCCGCCCATTCGAGCTACAACCATAATATAGCTTCAGCGTGGCTCTACCACGTACAAAACCATTATTTATCATTAGTTATAGCCACCATCTACCGATTTTTTAGCATTTTCTATAGTAGTAAGAAATGGGACAACGAATACTCTTGCGGCTCCACAACAAGGCTAAGTTTACAATCACACATAACAACAATTTTAAATTTAAAATGCTCCGAAAGAAAAGAAGAGCTGAACGACAAAACAGATTTTCTAAAATCATAGCTAAGAACACTCTCAATTAAGTCACCTTTCAATCAAAAAAATATCAAAATCGGTTCACATATAGATACACAGATATGTACACACCTTAAACTAATAACCCGTTTTGTTTGCGGCCGGGGTTATAAATAATATTGAGTTAGACGTAAATTTGAAATTTTATTTTTTTATTTATAAGATATACTAACAGCAAAACACATGAAACATTAAGAACAACACGATAACAAATGTATATGGTTAAATAAGTTTGCCAATTACAGGTATACACAACATTTACCGTAATGTGTATCTTATTACATTATAAAGGTACTGAATACAAAATAACTTATATTAAGAACAAAAAGTAACTAAGGAATGACTGTGTGCTGAGAGGGTGAAAAGAAATTGGTCAATTTTTTTGAAGCATCGGGCAGGGTCGTTGAAAATGTCAACGTCCGGTATCTTGGTCATAATTTCATTGTATGTGTTACATATTCTGGCTAGGGGATAATGCGCGCCTAAATTTGTTTTGTAGCAAGGTATGCTAAATTGTTTGTGAATTTGATATCGGGGATATCTTTTATTTATGTTATGCTGTTATTCTATAAAAGCTTGGTCCTTCTCCGGAAGAGCCGAACTAGTTTTAGTTATCCACCATATAATATACGAAACGCATACACGATAAGTATGGGCCACAGCATTCTGTTTACATCTGATGGACAAGGCGCTCGCTTGTCATTCTCATTATTTAAAAAATAAACACCAGTTTATGTTACTACTAACGTTGGTATTCTGTGCTGGCTTAGTTCTTCCCCGGTCCAGCAGACCTATTCTTACCACAATTATACTACAACTAGAACAGCAGCTATGTTATAATTGTATTTATTGCTAGTTAATCAGTAAGTTATAATTGTATATATTGTTGCTCTACCGTATAAAATTCCTAATGTTTTCGAAATTTTCAGTTACTCCTAGTCATGTTTACGTGTGGATACTGCGTGTATCGCGTTCACCAGTTGCAACAAAATGGTCAGGTTTGTAGTTTCCATGATTTTATATTGTGATCTAAGACGTAATCTAAAAGTATGAGAGACAAAGGTTCTTGATTGCCACCTCTTTACAAGCGATGTGACGTAAGCGACAAAATGGGGTTAATACCTATATAGTTATATATAATAACAAAAACCTTATGAAGTCGATGGATGCAGGTGGTTCAGGACCGTGCTTTGTGGTATTCCTTGAAGGAGGTGTATGGTCTGTATGTTCCTAATGGACTTGTAAATAGTTGTAATGATGATGATTATACCTTTATATTCAATGTGTTTTGTTTTGGAAAAAAGATTTGTTTTGTCCATTAATATGTTGTTAGTAGAAGAAAGAGATACAATTTTTAAGAAGTTTTCCACCGCATACTCGGGAGTTACAAGAGAATACTATTAAAGTATGGTCCTAACTGTATGATTTTAATGTAATATGTAAGTTACGTGATATCTTTGTCAACTGTGAACCCATTTTCTTTTCACCCACCTACTAGATGATCCCATATAATATTTAAGTTAAACAATTCAGCCCTAAAGTTGGATAAATAGGGCTGAAATCGAAATGTAACTAGAGGTTATTTTAGTTGTTACTTAGAGCATATAAATGATATTCCTTGGTCTGTTTGAGAGGCAAAAAATTAAGCCTTAAATAAAAAAAAACTGTCATAGGTCTGCACATCAGCTTCTTCTTAGCTTCAAAATTTGTAAACATTACTTTTGGGTTG
>DWHP01004716.1:0-12391 GCA_018247895.1 Parnassius honrathi
CGAATGGGTCGGCTCGACCGGGGAGGAACCACGCTCTCACAGAATACCAGCGTGAAATAGTAGCTTAATGCTGCTGTGTTTCGAGTGGTGAGTGTAGAGAACCGTACTTTTTACTGGAAACGAGGCATTTCATCTTAGTCCTAACGAGTGACAACGCATCTGTATTTTGATTCGTAATCGAGGATAGATGTAGATGACTATGGGCCACAGCAACCGCTTTCCATCAGGTGGACTGTGTGCTCGTTTGTCACCTTATCCTATTAAAAAACCGACAGAAACAGAACTTTTTATTCAATGTAGATTATAAACAATATTTATTGGTAGTCACTTTCTTCATTTACCACTTGTTCGCAAAAAAACCTCTGTCCTGGGAAGAACCAGCAAGAAACCCAGCGGGACGATTTTTCCAATAATGACTTACAGTCATGTTACAATTAACAACACAAGACAAATTAGAAATAGCTTGGTAGCGATCACCCAACAAATGCCTAAACCTAAGAATAATAACAAGCTGTGAGGCATTTGATTTTAGTCCTCAGTGATGACAACGTATCTAATACAGTCTTCTAAGTCAAAAGTTGGTTGAATGTATACATGAGTGGTCCACCTGGTGGACTATTAGCACGATTGTCACCGTAATAAATAAGTGAAATGCTGTGTAACGTGCTCATGAGCGCAAACAATTCGATTTGATTGTACGTAAAAAAATCAAGTTTAGGGACATTGCATTTAGGCCGAGGTCTCTTTAATATAAAAAGTTAAAAAGTAAAGTTACAGCCTATATACGTCCTACAGCTGATCACAGGCCTCCCCTCATTTCTGATAACGTTTTAGGGCAAGGAAGCATTCGCCCCGCTGCCTTAATGCGTGTTGGCGAACTTCACATGTCTACTAAATATTTTTTTTATTTCTCAGATATGCAGGTTCCTTCACGATATTTTTCTTCACCGTCGATCACGTGGTAAATCAGCGCTTAAAATTGCAATAAACAACCAGAGATCGAACCCGGTTTGCTCGCGTACTGTGAAATTTACAGCGAGTGTTAACCATCTGAGCTACCACGGTTCATTGGCCTTGGTAGCTCTTTAATATAATTTCTAAGAAATTTCTTATGATTCTTCTTTAGTCTTTTTTACCAGTAGGTTTAGGACTCCCTTAGACTATTCCGTTTTTGGAATCTCCTTTTTAATTTTCGCCTTCAGCCACAACATATTATTGAATAAAACTATTATTTACGGATTTTATCGCGTTTATTTACAACTTTAACTTATTTTTATTATCATGACGTTTCGGGTGCTTTACAGCGCCCATTGTCACGGAGGGGACTGAGATGTTTGACATCCCAATGTCGTAGTTAGTCCGGCTACCTTCAGTTTTTGAATATTAAGTTTTGGTCCGATTTACGCAAAACGAGCTTATGGTATCATGAAGTCTTGCAGTGGTATGCTTGGGTTTGGGTTTAACTTTGTTAATTATAGGATCCCAAGCAGATGGCAGCACGCATCCATCTTCTCTATTGAAATTAGTATGTTTTTTAATTTCAATAGCCTCGCGTATCATCCTTGGTCGAATCGATGTTCTTTTGCTAGGATTTGTGGTTTGTCGAATCTAATGTAACGGTATAGATCTAGTACACGCCTGCATCTTGTAAAGAAATATTACATATGATGGATGGTAAAAACATTTGATGTGGATGGGATAATTAAAATTAGTTAAAGTTGTAATTAAACGCGATAAAATCCGTAAATAATAATGTTGTTCAATGTGCAGTGTCCGCGTAAATTTAAGAAAACATCTTATTAATTTTTTATACTATTTACACGGGCAAAGTCCGTCCGATATTAGTTCATTTTTTCTATGAAACTAGAATGGTAAAAGAACTTAAAGTCCACCTGAAGGTAAGTGGCTACTGGAGTCCATGGACTCCTGATGACAAATTAAAAAAAGAAGCCTAGAAGAAGAAGGCTGCGCTTTCAATTTCGAGAACTAAAACGGAATGCTTCATCGCCTGTTATACTTGCTCTCTATAGCCATCAGACCACAACACACCAGCGCAACTTTTTTTATAGAATAAGAGTGACAAACGAGCACACAGTCCACCTGATGGTAAGTGGATGCTGTAGCCCATAAACATCTGCATCTATCCACGATTATGAATCAAAATGCAGATGCGTTGTCACTTGTGAGGACTGGGACTGAATACCTCGTTACCCAGTAAAAAGGGTCTCTGGTTTTCTATACTCACTATACGAAAAACAGCAGCATTAATCTGCGCCTGGCTGTTTTACGCCAGTATTCTGTAAGATCGCTGTCCTTCTCCGGTAGAGCCGCCCCATTCGTGATAAAACTATACCAGTAATATAGCTGCTGCTGCCGGTATATTACTGGTATATTTATGGGCTCTACCACTACCATTACTGCGTATCTGCGTATCTGGCCCGCTAGACGGCAACCGATGAGGAGGCCTACGTCCAGCAGAGGACTGATGGACAGGAATGTGATGATGATGATGATATATATTATAGTACACAGATTTTTCACGTTATATGTCTCACAGTAAACATGGGACCTGTAAACTGATGCCGAACCGACACGGGATCCTGACTAACACGATACCCATGAATGTTAATTTTACTTCAAGTAAATAACTGCTTACATCCTAGTACCTATCCTAGTACCTGTTCGCCCAGCATGATGATGATCTGCGCGACCTTCTTGATTGTTTCAACATTCTGCGGCGTGGGCAGCAGTAGGCGAGGGTCTTGCAGGCGTGAAGAATGAGACGCCACACGTGACGTCAGCTCGTTTATGACGGCCAGTGGAGTGTGGTCCGTAGGGTGGAACTTGATGTACAAATTGCAACAAAGAAATCGGATATGTATTTTTCAATGGAATAATGGGTCAAACGTGCACACAGTTCACCTGTGGTGGCCCATGGACATCTGCATCTACCTTCGAATAAGAATCAAAATACGTTGTTACCCCTGAAGAATAGGATGGAATGCCTCGGAAAGTCAAAAGGTCTCCGGATCTTACATCACCATACCTCACCATACGTAGCATAGCAGTCTTAATCTGCTATTTTGCACTGATAATCCGTGAGAGCGCAGTCCTTCCCCGGTTCAGCCGACCGTAATATAGCGGCAGCATGGCTTTACCACATATGAATCTAAACGGTCAGTGTTTTGAACGTGGAGAACCGGAGACACCCTCTGCTGGAATCAAGGCATTCCATCTCAGCCCTCAGTGATGTCACCGCATTCTGTGTTTTGATTCTTAATCGAGGAGAGATGTAGATGTGTATGGAATACAGCATCCTCTTACCATTAGGTGGTCTGTGTGCTCGTTTGTCACCCTTGTTCTATAAAAATATGGAATATATTACTTCATTAATCTATGTAGAAACCTTATGAATTAACGCTTTTTCTTCTATTTCATCAGCCGTAATACCCCATAATAGGCCTCTTTTGCGGCTGCTAACCTTCCTGCCAAACGTGGCAACTGTGGCAACATCTTCCCCTGATGCAATTTGCGGGGAGGCCTGTCTTCAGCAGTGGACTTTTATAAGCTGCAATGAGTATTAAACTTTGTTATATGATTGATAATAACCCCTGTGAATGGGATGATCGCTACCATACTCCTTAATGTTTTAATATTTAATTGTACAACATATTGTGTTGAAAATTTTTGCCCAAAAATTGTCCTGCTGAATTTCTGGCTGATTCTTCCTAGAATAGAGGGTTTTTTCGAAACCGGTGGTAAAATAAAAATGAATAATTTTCAATAAAATTACTTGTAATTTATGTTGAATAAAAATTATTCCCTTCGATTCAATTCTTTATGGTATAGTAAATTTTTATAGCATTGGGTGAAAAATGAGTACACAGTGCACACAAGTAGTTTTCAGCTAAGTGGTCAGTAGCAAGTCAATGCTGTGGCCCATAGACATTCACATTTATCCTCAATTAATAAACAAAATGCAATTGCGTATCACCCCTGAGGACCAAGGTGGAATACCTCGATTCCAGTAAAAAGAGTCTCCAGTTCACCATAGGAAACACAGCAGCATTACACTGCTATTCTACGCTGGTATTCTGTAAGGACGTGGACCTACCACCGTCGAGGCGACCTATTCGTGCTACAACTATAATATAGCTGCAGCATGGCTCTAACACGTAAGCTGTATTGCAGCTATACCTTAAAAAAACCTTATTCTGATCATGTGGTCCTGGGTTCGAATCCCGGGTCGGGCCAAAATAAGGATTTTTTATCAACGAATATTCAGCAAAGAGTCAGGAAATAAGCGGTGTCACTTACTTCTAAATGCACGTAAATTCTTTTGTACTACGCCTGATCTTTGTTGTTGACGTATGTTTATAGCCGTCCAATCGAACTATGAGAGTGAGGGGCGCGCCTGTGTCTGCACCGGCTATCTCAGCTGAGACTGGCCGCCATGACCGAAAATCGTTCTGGAGAACATTGCAGATCTAATGAGACGATCTCGATCGTGAATGGACCACGCTGGCACAGAATACGAGCGAAAAAAAACAACTTAAAGCTGTGTTTTGTACGGTTATTGATTAGAATCAGAGGCATTTTTACCGATAATGGCGAATTCCATCTTAATTCAGAGAGGTCACGCGTTGTTAGTCTGCAAGATGATACCTAATCAAGGATAAATGTGTTTCAAAGCTACAGCATCCACTCACTAGGTTGACTGTGTGCTCGTACTTACTCTTTGCAGGAAAAGGAAATTATAGTAGAATCACTTACTAGTGTACTCCAAGTGCCCGTCAGAATAACAGAAAAGACGAGCAGAACTTGCGCCACTCGCTTGCACATCCTGACTAGTGACACACACTCCACACAGAAGTGCCTTTTGATGTTTCTCTAATCGGCCAATTTCCTCCACGATTGTTAAATAAAAACAACTATAGTTAAATTATTTGACCTTTGTAAAATTGTCGTTAACTCAAATAAATGTATTTGCCTATTGCATGAATGATGATGGATGTTTTTCCAGTTTTGCTTATTTTCAATTACTGGCACGTATGCAAATGAAATAAAAATTCAATATCGTTTTTGAATTACTTATAAATTCTCTTAAGGCTCTGATCAACGAGTGAATCACATACTTGTGGTAAAGATTACAACTATTTTACCTACGCGTTGCGATTTCTGATACTCTGGCAAGCCAAATAGTTATTCTGAGAGGCAATGCTTGAAACTTCTCTGCGTGATAGACTTAGGAATAAGGATATCCGCATCAGAACTAAAGTAACTGGCATAGCCCGGATAAATAAGCTGTAGTGGAAATGGGTCGGCCATATTAGCTACAATAATCGAACAACCGACAACCGGAAGGGTAGAAAAGTTCTCAAGTGGAACCTCGTACCGGTAAGCGAAATGCAAGGCGACCACCTACTAGATGAAGGAATGACACGGTAAGATATGCTGGAAATCGATGGATGCGGATGACCTAGGATGGTCTTAAGCGAAGTGCTTAGTGACATTTCTTAGGGGAGGCCTGTGTTCGGCAGTGAACTTCTGAAGAGCTGTAATAACGATGAAGATGATGATGCTCGGACTGTGAGCTTACACCGTCTGTCGGTTTTTTTAGTCGACGAGCAGGGCTCGTGACACGCCAGCGATATATGAAAGCCGACACGTTGCTTCAACAAATTCAAATTCAACAAAAGAATAACTGTTTTGCTCGGCTGTGTATCAAGAACGATAAACTGCTAGTAAAACCGCGGTATATCTTTGTAGAAAGTTTACAGCTCGTCCTTTGATCGGGGAGTTTGTTGAAATTTCACCAAGACGCGGTCAAGCTCGCCCGTCAACCACGGCTCTAACGCTGCTGTTCATTCATTACAGCCTGTACAGTTCATTTTATAAACATAGACATCTCCCACAGATTTTTTCATTTTTTTGGGGAGACGGCACAGTTACCATGCTTGGCAAGCGGACTGGTTGGCAACCGCAGATTTTTATTATTTAGTAGATATTCTTACATCGCCACAGCAATCTCCATCTCTGACCGTATTCGACCCCTCACCAATTGCTTCGCTTTTGTACGAGGGACCAGAAGACAAAAGAATTTCTTTTTTGTATTTGGCATCTGTATATCATAACTATCAACTGTAAACTCCAAACGCTACCAGGTTTTTGAATACCTATAGTCTTACGCTACCAGCCTTTTGGCCACCCTCGCCAAGGTTTGAAGAAATATTTGGTTTGTTCAAATTTACATTAAATAAATTCGAGTAGGTACACATTACAAAATGCACTAGAGTTAGATTCAAGAAAACATCGAAATGTAAACACTTTGAATTCAAACATTCCTACCATTAGACGCGCAGATGTCAAACAATTATTTCGAAACCGTTATCACGTAATTATGACAATATTATAATGAGCTTGTTAAAAACATTTACTTTCATGTTTTGTCAGCCTTATTTATAATTGTTGATTATCGTTTACTAAACTGTCTCTCACTTGTCACTCATTGAAGACAGAGAGGTAGGAAGTAGGTACTATCTCTACCGCACTGCAGTCAAAGGCCACCTGTAGGCAACTACAAACGAATAAAACTAGATGTGTTGTCACCTTCAGAGCGGAACACAGCTGTGCACTCGGATATATATAAGAGTGTGATGCGTATCTAGACGGTTTCCAACGCAAGGGAGGAGTCTTATCACCCAGCAAAACCTTACACCTAGTACAATGTACCAACTGTGCTATTTGCATATTAGGTCTTAAAGACAACCAATGGGATATTGGGTTTGTGGTTGTGCTTATCACTTCTGTTTCAATATCCTATCTATACCCATAATTTTGTCTAAATGCAATTATAGTAGCTTACCGCTCTTTAAATTTTGCCTAGAGGCTGGGTTAAATTGACAAACCGGCTCTCTCATACCATTCAAATTACAAAGCAGCAGTGTTCCAGCACAGCTACAAGTACAAAATTAATAAAAAAAGGTAAAGTAATGCTACATTGCGTGATGGCCGACTTCACTTGTCCTTGAAACACTTTATTGTTCAAACATGCACGGGTCTTCACAATGTACTCGTATTCCTTCGTCGCTGAACAAGCGATCAATCAGCACTTAAAACTGCAATTTAACACAAATAAGTAAGATAAATTAGAATAAATAAGTAAAGAGAAAATAAAGAAATCCTACCGCCTTTTTTATAGAATAAGGGTGAAAAACGAGCACACAGTCCACTTGATAGTAAGGGGATGCTGTGGCCCATAGACATCTACATTTATCCTAGGTAAAGAATTAAAACCCAGATACGTTGTCACCCCTGAGGACAAAGATGGAATGCATCGTTTCCAGTAAAAAAGGGTCACCGAATCTCTACACTCACCGTACGAAAAACAACAGTATTAAGCTGCCATTTTATGCTGGTATTCTGTGAGAGCGTGGTCCTTCCCCGGTCGAGCCGACCCTTTCGTGCTACAACCATAATATGCTGCAGCGCAGCTCTACCGAATTAAAGTTTATTTACAATTTAAAAATAAACAATTAATGTACTTCCTTTAACCTAATTGTTATAAGTATTGATAATACGTGGAAACATGAAAAATCAATTTGTACTTATAAAAAATATAAATTGTATTTAATTAAAGAATCAAATAGCACAAAGTCACGCATGCTTAACCGTGTCTAGTAGAACTTTGGTACAAAAAAAATTAAATAATCCAGAGACATTTTTCAATCACTTACCTTCAGATCTTAGACCATTCAACCCAACAGATACACGCTGAGAGGGGAAATTGAATCTTGCCTTAGAAGGCGTTTTGCGAATGCCATGAAAGAGTTTTGGGTGAACAGGTAAATATTTCCATAAGGCTTATAGCGATCTTGCTCGGTGAGTAAATGGTTCAAGTATACTGTTTATTTCATCATGAGCATCAAGCAAAAAGTGGATACTTAGTCCACGGTACCCCATATACACGGTAGAGCCACGCTGCAGCTATATTACTAATGTAGCACGAATAGGTTGGCTCGTTCGGGGAAAAACCACGCTCTCACAGAACACCAGCACAAAATAGCAGTTTAATACTGCTGTGCTTCGTATGGTGAATGAAGAGATTCGGAGACCCTTTTTTACTAGAAATACGGCATTACATCTTAGTCCTCAGGGGTGACAACGCATCTGCGTTTTGATTATTAATCGAGGATATATATAGGTGTCTATGGGCCAGAGCATCCACTTACCATCAGGTGGACTGTGTGCTTGTTTGTCACCCTTATTCTATTAAAAAAAATCCAGGCCTGTTCATGTATCACATCTTGATTATTTCGTTAAGCTATTTTTTAAATGCTTCGGTGGTGGAATAAGAGAACCAACAAGCCCATTTAGTTCCGTAGGAGTCGTAAGAAGTGACTATTAGTTATAGAAGAAAGAACTCATGGCTTTTGAGAGATGACGGTGTAACCAACTTGTATACGCCAAAGGTAAAATACTCTGACGGTGACTGGGAACAGTGCCATGGGCACGAGACGTCTGGATTTGTGGTCGCCAATCTGCGTGAGAAACATGGCGATTAAAACAAATATTCCCTACAGAGAGAGAGGTCAACGTCCTCGTCGTATTATATCAGCAGCACGAACGATCGTGTTCCAAAAATGCAGTACGTAACATAGCAGTATGGAGCAGTCGTAGTTATGCGTAGTAATCACGGAATATTTTTATATTCCGTGGTAGTAATAATGGCCTCCAGACCGAATTTCGGCTACGGCGGTCTGCCTCAACCGAGACTAGCCATCGGCGCAGGACAGGATTACCTATGTATAATTTAGAGAGAGCCGTGGTAGTTCAGATGGTCGGCGGTCCCCCGCTCAGGTTCGATCCCCGCCGGCAGCAATGAAATTGTTAATTGCAATTTAAAGTGCTTAGTTACCACTCACTGAAGGAAACTATCGCAATAAAACTTGCATGTCTGAGAAATAAGAAAAAAATATTTGAAGTTCAGGGGAAAAAACACGCATTGGGGCAGTGCGGCGTGACACTCCCTCGCCATAAAACCCTTCCAGAAATGAACGCAGGCCTGTGCTTTTTAAATTTATACCATAAGCAGAGTAGCCGACACAGCCCAATGATTAGTAAGGGGGCTATCACTAAGCAATAAACCACATAGCTACAAGAACCGACAACCGATGGAGAAGAATGGCATTGATGTGGCAGCCTCATACCAGTAAACGGAGTGTAAGACGTGCATCCACCAGATGGAGTAACGACCCGGAATAGGACTATGTGGCATTAATTTTTATTTCTTTTTCAAATACTAGCAATGTTACGATATAACAACTAGTGTTACGGCCCTCAGTTACCCCAACAGAATTCGACTGGGCTAGGGCCCATCAGTAACGCAACTCGACAGGCAACGAGAAGGTTCGGGCCCAAAAGGCCTATGGATAATTATTATGTAATGGCTGTATAAGCAAACACAAACTTACCGAGCTCGTACTATTAACATTACTAATATTCCGTTTGACAACTCGCGCTAAGCTTAAAACGCCTGTGCTGGGAGTGGCCCCATTAGGCTACTATCGCTTTCATCACTTGGGGGACTTGTTTAATAAATAAATGAATGCCAAAATGATATAATTTGCAGAAACATGTACATGTTGTTCTTCGTTGCGTTGATATCTTTCGGGGTAAATTTAGTGGTGGTGAATTGTATACCGGCCGCCGCTCACCTTGATTTTCCAGCCATCGCTCTTTATAGCTACAATCTCATCAGTCGCAGTGCCTTTTTTATTGGATAATGATGCCAAACGAGCACACAGTCCACCTGATGGTAAGTGGACGCTGTGGCCCATTGACATCTACATTTAACTTCACTTAAGAATCAAAATGCAGATGCGTTGTCACCCTTGAGGATTATGATGGAATGTCTCGATTCCAGTAAAACGGGTCTCCGGTTCTTTACACTTACCATACGAAACACAACAGTATTAATCTGCCATTTTACGTTGATTTTCTGTGAGAGCATCCTAATCCTTCCCCGGTTGAGCCGACTCATACTTACTACAACCATAATATAGCTGCAGCGTGGCTCTACCACGTATAAAGTACACTTACTATTAATTATAGATTATATATAAATTCTTTCGCTGGCATTAGTGGATTGTATGTAGTTTAAAATAAACGCCTGATTGTATTTTAATAGCAAACACAATTCAAGTAGTACGTTTTGCATGATTTTATATATACGGCGACACAAAACCAGTTTACCAGATGATTTATACCTTATTAAGATTGGGCGTATGAACTATTGAAAGCAAAAAGAATTATTAAAGTCGATACAAATAAAATAAAAAAACATACTTAAGCGTCGAATGTAGGTGCTATAATGCCTGGAACCAACTGTCTTGTTATTTGAGCTCGGTCAAAAAACATATTCATCCAGTACAGAACTTTTGAAGGCTTCGTGACTTAGCATTGAGTCGCAGCACTGAGGGCCGCGGGTTCAAATCACGCACGGAACAAGTATTTGTATGCCCTCCAAATCATTGTTTCGGATCTGGATGTTGCAATGTGATTTTTAAGAAAGTAAATTGCCTCTACGATACAGGGGATATCCCTAGTATGAGGGTAACGTTTTGTTTTTAAATAAAAAAACTAAATTAAATAAAAATTAAATTAACCTTTTCACTTTTTACACTATTTTGCAGAAACCGTAAAGATAACAATAGAACCCACGCACAACAGCAGCTTTAAGCTGCTATTTTACAATAGAATTGTTACGAGCTTGAGGTTCGTGACAATATATACATGTAAATAATGACAGAAGGTGGGTAGCTGATGTCGTGCAAAATTCGTTCTCTGTTATTTATAAAATTCAAAAATAGTCCAACTTGTTGAAATTCGGTAGTGTGTTGTGCTATGTGAAAAACTGTTTATAATAAATGGACAAAAGTGTTCTCTAAAAGAAATATCGAACATTTCTTGTGCTATAAATACTAAAGTGACTTGAGTGAATAGTGTATAAAACAATAAATGCTAGTGACTGTTTTTCTCAACTGTTACCTTATAACATACCGTTCTCGTCAAAAGAATGTTTTACAAACACCTTACTGGTTCTAGTTAGTGCAAAAGAACTAAAATATTGTATATTTATCTAATATGAACGTTTATCATTTCAAATTTGACATTCATAATATAAACACCAGTCAGCTGATGATAAATTCCGCAACTAGTCACTAGATGTCATAACTTTATATTGAAAAAATCTGCAGTGAAAGTGACATCTAGTAAAAAAGATTAGAACCACGTAACGACTTTTGCTTAGAGGTAACAAGAACATAACTTGATATTTGACTAATAATACTTACCTATTATACAAGATGTCTCTGACCTGTATAAAATGCAATAAAGAAATTATAAATAAGCAAATTTTGGTGTGCATTTCGTGTGAGAAATCATTTCACTTAGATTGTACAAGCATATCATTTCAAAGATTTAGAATAATGTCAACATCCTCCAAAAAAGCATTCAAATGCGATACATGTCTCAGAGCATCTACCGGTAAATTACTTAACCAGCAAATACCTGATAAAGTCAGGATTGAAAATGTAAATATAACAAAACGAAATAAAATTAACAAAAATGTTTCCTTACAAAGCTTATCTGACCATCTCTCTGATGGAGAAGTAACTGATTATTCCTCTATCAATTCAACACCAAACCATCAATTAAACCGAAGATTATCTTCTAAGATATCTTGAGATAGCAGAAAATGAAATAATGAATTTATCTTCAGAAAACAATAACTTAAAAAAAGTTGCGGAATATGAGCTAGGTCAATTAGTTGAAACATATATGTAAATCTACCCCATCAAGTTCAAGTAAGTCCACGAAAAAGAAAAAGAAAAAGTTAAGAAAGTAGACTTTAATATATCCCTAAAGGAATTAGAAAACCAAAATTCTCCTTACATAGGTCTTGCACCGAGTAGTTGCCCCTTGACGCAACTAGATAGCAGCACGTTAATAGAGAACATTAACACCTGCATTACTGCTGGGACCTCACAAGCAGGAGCAACATTAAAAAACAAGAAGTCGACAACTCAAATCGCAAAAAGAATCGCATTTTCATTCTTGGTGATGACCAACTACGTGGATTGTCTTCAGCTCTCTGAATAAACACAAATCAAAAACTATCTCTAACAATAAAGGAAATTGGAATGACACCTATAAAATCCATGGACATATTATGCCCGGAGCTACTAGTGAAGAAATATTACTAAACTATGATCATTCTTTGTTAAATGAACTAACGGAAAACGACTTTGTAATAGTTGGTTTCGGTAGTAATGATAAAAATTTACATATTTAACTTAATCAACAAATTATCTAAGCGACTGTACTTTTA
>DWHP01004717.1:0-12391 GCA_018247895.1 Parnassius honrathi
ACCTAGTTCATATAACAATATATAATTAATAAAAAAATTATATTAACTAACCGACGTAATTAAACTTTAATAATTTCTTTATATAAAATTAAAAATGTGTAATATATGGAATAATAAGTGACTAGATATTTATGTGAAACTAAATTAATCATAATAATATCGACAAAATCCTGTCAATCAAAGCGTCCGTCGCCTCGTAAGTGACACGTATCGACTATAAAATAGCTTCTGTCAACAATTATCCCTTTACCCGCGCTATGTTTCATTAATACGCGATGCAATAAAGACTAATTTAAAACACAAAGCCCCCACCTCACGCACCGGACGCTTGTAGGTGCAACCGTCGACGAATTACAATTTGCCATGTTTATCGTGTAAGGGCTCTAATACACCGCGGCGTGTTGTGTAGTCACGATGAAATGCCAAGCACGTCGCGATGAGACGGAAGCGGCCCGGGCTCATACGTGCCCATCAACGATTCATTGATATTCCAGTAGATGCACAAAGTGCCACAATGTTCCTATCACGATACGCTTTTACGACTTTTAGATTGTATGCGGTCGATAGAGGTATGAAAGAATACGATCGTATTAGATTTCTTTGCTTGAGTATTCGTACCTTGTACCCAGAGTTGGTCGACCCGCGAGTGAATCTGTGCAGATTTGAGGCCAACGCAAAACGTGGAGAGCACGAGGATGGCGACGAAGAGGACCTTGCCAGCGTCGCCTTGAAGGAAGCAGCCCAATATGAATAACTGCTCCTGCAGCCAGGCTCGAATCCACAGGGATGTGCGGCCACCCTCGATGTTGCCCTGTGATATTAAATAGAGAGATTTTAGTGAGACAAAATTTTAATCTAATATTTTCAGAAATAAAGTTACTGCAAAAATTACTACATGGTAGAGCCAGCTGCAGCCTGCAGCTATGAATGGAAATGAGGAATTGCATCTCGACAACACATCTGCATTTTGATTTTAAATTGAGGATAAATGTAGATGTCTATAGGCCACAGCATCCACTTACCATCAGGTGGACTGTGTGCTCGTTTGTCGCCCTTATTCTACAAAAAAATATGAAGAATTTTTGGACATTTTCAAAACAAAAGTAATGTAAGTGCTAAGACAGTTTTGATTTACCATCTAGGGCTTCATCACGACTTACCACCGATTGCGAATGTAGTCAAGCATTAGCTTTTAAAAAGTTTAAAAAAAACTACTCCGTAATGTCAGCAACGGCCCAAGGCACAAATATTTCAGCTTTAGTGATGATCAATTTTGAGAAATCACACTTTTAAATCGGAATTTCTCATTAAGAAAAACTAATGTATTAGGTAATCGAACATTAGATCAAGAGTAGCTTTTATCTTACTGTATTTTTCAATATTTGAAGCGTTCACAACCACTGGAGCTTCCCTGAACGCTTTGTCGGTGGATGTAATAACATCGTTCGTTTTAAACGTCTGTATAATTTCTCAGTTGATTGTGATTAATGACAGGCGCGGGCGGGTCTGGCGCCGGGGACGGCCTACGGACCCGCCGCGTTTTAGCCGCCTGATTATCTATCTATCAATCGTGTATACATCTTGCGCAGTGATAGATTCCTCAACCTCAAAACACACGCCAGTATGGCACGTTAAAGAAAAACTAAATTACAGCGCCATCTATGATTTATTTTACAAATTGTTCAACATGTGTTGCAAATTATTTAAATTGATGGGACAAGACCTTTGCTGAATAATAAATATGAGAATGAATGAACAAATGTATAGGCTATGGTAGAGCGAATTCCAAGTCATACACCGACGAAAATGGTAGAGCCACTCTACAGTAGGCCACTGTGGCAAGTAAACGAAGAAGCTTGTCTGACAAGATTATCAAAGAGACCAACGTTAAGTATCATCGACTATAAAGTCTATGGGGGCCTCCTATCTTAGTCCTGTCCTGAGGTAGAGGCTAAGTTTCCTCTCCTCGAAGTAGACGCTAAAGAATCGAAATTTTACCCATGATTCACGAGACAGAGAAAGGGTTAATCTTATCATACCTACCATTAAATGGATAGGATAGTGGTTTCTAGGAAGGTTCTTTTTCATCGCATATAATGAAAAAGACTACGTAACGAAGATTTTTGCAAAATAATTCCACGACTATAAGAGTTGTGACATAAGAGTCATAAGACTATGAGACAACTCTTTTGTTTTAATAACTATAAACTAAAAGTTGATCTAATATAAAGGCTGTTAGTATTATAAAGCTATTAGTCAGTATTAATTTATTTTTTATTTTTGTACGAGTAGTTTAGCATTTCTATCGTTGATCGTAATAGTCCGCGAGAAACCGGTCGAAGTTTGATCCCACCGACATCACTGAAGCTGTTAATTACAATTTGAAGTTTGGATTTACTTAGTACCGTCGACTTGCTACGCAACTGGCAACGAATTTGAAGGAAAATAATGACGATGAGGCCTGCAGAAATAGTAGGAAAACTAACACAGCACTGGGGCAAACAAGGATGTGGCTTTATTTTATTTTACTATAAATAAGATAACAGTAGTAAATTTAGTAGATAAAAGTTCAGGAAACAAAGAAGCTTTATCTCACGGTTTAAATTAATGGAAACTTAGACTTATCATAAAATGACGAAAAAACATGAATGATTTTTGTGAATACCTAAAAAGCCTTGACTTCCATGCTAAAACTAGGATTAAACCAAAAGATTAGCTTCTAGTTTTGTTCGTTGGTTCAACTCTATAGTATTTACGTGGCTCTACCACGTAAATGCTATAGAGTTGAACGCTGCAGCTATATTATGGGCTCGACCGGGGTAGGACCACACTTTCACAGAATACCAGCGTAAAATATCAGATTAAGGCTGGTGTATTTCGTATGATAAGTGTAGAGAACCAGATACCCTTTTTACTACAAACGGAGGCATTCTGTCTTAGTCCATAGGTGCATCTCTATGTGCATCCATGCATCTGCATTTTGATTCTTAATCGTGGATAAATGTAGATGTTTATGGGCCACAGCATCCACTTACCATCACGTGGACTGTGTGCTCGTTTGTTACCCTTATTCTATATCACCCAAATTAGGTTGATTTTACAAAGAAAAATAATTCAAAGGGATACTACGTAACTTAACCTGTAGCGCTATCTTAGACAAACAATGTATTGAACTTGACGATTCTAAACACTATTCTGATTTATTGAAAATAGAATGAACGTTACAAAAAAGGAAATATTATAAATGATTCTCCATCTTAATTTTGACAAGAATCTTAGTTGAGACTGAGACGTCTCAACTCGTCTGAGATGAACTGCAACGAATTTTAGTCGATCGTATACACCAAAGATCATACTGCTGGAAAAAGGAAATATAAATAAGGTGATAGACCCAAAATCACTTTTTCATGCTGCTAGATTTATGGCCATTATTGATAAACCTGAATATAATCGAAAATTCAAAAATCTTCTTTTTTTGTCATTTTATATTTAAAGGAATGGACATTCATCCATAATACTCTAAAAACATTGCCTTATTTCTATGGCAGTAGACAATAATACACAATAATTGATCCCACCGACATCACTGAAGCTGTTAATTACAATTTGAAGTTCGGATTTACTTAGTACCGTCGACTTGTAATTATTTATTTATTTATTTTTACTAGCGTAACGCAAATACTCATTTCATTTAAAATTTCTAAAATACGCCATGACATAAAAACGATGCAGTCCCTACTGTTACATTATGGAGGCGGCGGAGTGGAGGCTGGAGATGGGTCGCGGCGGTAACTCGTGAAGCGCCTACTAATTGCAGAATAATAACTCAATCGTGGTATCGCGTTGAATACAGCCATTACTCGGTAGTACATTGTTCTTTTCTCATAAAGATATGCTTTTTACGAGGTTAGTTTTGAGCCTAAATCATTAATAATGCAATATACGATGTCAATAAGAAACAACTTGTTAATTTGTATCTTTTGTACAAGATTAACTTTCCACCTCCCCCACAGAAGAATATTGCCTCACAAGAGGCGTTTTACATACATATACTGTACATGGGCGAACAAAACCGGAAACATTGTAGGGCATACAAACACTTGTACCATTCAGAATTCGAAACGGCGGCCTTGCTACGCCACATTTCATTGTTAAGCCGTTATAGCACAAGAGTGAAGAGTCCTTACTCTTTACTCTGTGACTGTAGCACCGATGCAACAACTAAATCGGTATCTTTTTCGCCCTACTGCCATAGAAATAAGGCAATGTTTGTAGAGTATTATGGCTGAATGTCTATTCCTTTGACACGTTCTGTAGCTTAAACGGCCTCATGGATTTTAACATATGGGGTGTACAATATTTGTAACTAATTTACAAGTAACTAATGGGCTTGTTGTTAATAAGTTTTATGATTCCATGTACGACTTTTATTGCAAAGAACGCATTCAAAACCGTTGCAGAATATAATACGTAAACATAAATTATCAAATTTTGGCTTGTCCTACTTCTGTTTCACAAAGTGTATAATTTATCTTTTATGTTTTTAGTACGATCGTTGTAATGTAAGTGAAATCATTTTCCACAAATATAAGGCACTTTCACGTGGTAGAGTCACGCTGCAGCTATATTAGATGTAGCACGAATGGGTCGGCTCAACCGGGGTAGGACCACACTCTCACAGAATAACAGCGCTGATGTGTTTCGTATGGCGAGTGTAGAGAACCGGAGACCCTTTTATAGTGTAAACGAGGCATTCCATTTCGGTTCTCAGGATCTGCATTTTGATTCTTAGTCGAGGATAAATGTAGATGATTATGGATCACAGCTTTCACTAACCATCAAGTGGACTGTGAGCTAGCTCGTCACCCTTATTCTATAAAAAAATATTTACAACGACTAATTTGCAGTCTGCAAGGCATAAAATTTAAACCAGGATTAAAATAGCAAATGTACATATAATTTGGTATTACATATTATGATATATTCTCTTATCTGATTTAGATTGAATTTCGGCATAAGATACTGTTTCTAAAAATAAGCAGACATGGACTTACTTATTAGTCATTTTTTACAATATCGTAACCGAAAATTTGTTGGTGAGGAATGATCGAAGAAATCAAAAAGTCGTGAAATGAATCTGATTGATAAAATACGAGTTTTAACAACCCATGAGGCGGTCATTAATCGACGAACGAGTTCGCTGAACCAGCGTCCGCTCGTAGTCGAATCTGACTCGTTACTCCGGAGCATAAATAAATAAATCGTAGGACAATATAATGGCAGATATAGCTACGTTTCGGGTACGGTGAACGCTGGCCACACTGGGTGGGCATGACGTCACGAACGGAATGCGCCCGCGCTGAACTGCTCTCCCCCACTCTCCTGTTCCGGCCCCCGCGTAGCCCTGTGCCCTCTCCACGTGTTGTTCACGATACAACCGTGCTCCACCACTGCGTACTCGTTTTCTTCATTCATACCAACCAAATAGGTATTGGAAGTTGGTACGGTGGCATTAAATATTGATAAGTTACAAAATCCTTTAAACAATAACTTATTTTTCATTTGACAGCGTTTATAATTAAATCAATCTATAATACATTTGTATTTATTAAATCTACTTGATCTGCGTTTACTTAGTAGTTTTTCGCTAAATCGCCCCATAACCCTCACAGTAATAAGAGGGGGCCTGTTCACAGCAATCAAACTTATATTTTTAGGCTGTAACTTAATACAGATAGCGATTAAAGCAAAAACGAATACGATATTTATCTCAATTTCAATTGGTTACTAACGAGGGAATATTTAGGCGCCAGGTACACGAGCAGTGACCGCGTCACCTCGACTCTTATCGCAGGAAGCGCGACCGGCGCTAGCTTTGCGGATCATACAGACTAATCCCGTGACGCTTGTGACAGCTTCCCGCGCACGGTAGCCCACCGGAATTTCTATGTGAATACGCTTTATAGTCGCTCGATACCGATCTCAAAGATGAGTAGCACAACAACAGTTATTGAAACAGCAGCGGTGGATTTAATCAATATGTGTCCTTGAGACATTGATTTCAAATATTTATGAAATAGTGAAACTTTAGGAATGCAATTAGATTAATCCCATAAATACCACGGAACACGGAACAAGCCGTGCACGAAGCGCGTAGAGACCACTCTACCATGGCTAACAATATGAAGTAGATATTGTTATGTAATATTGCATCTGTCGTTAGGTTTCAAATACCTATATGATTGTTCAAATTTACATCAAAAAGCATCTGAGAACCGCCAAAGTGTAGTACAAATAAAAAAAATAATTATAAATTAATTCTACTTAAAATATATTCAAACCTTTAGTAAAACACGTATCTAGAAAAATAAATAGACATATCAACGTTATTAATACATTTAAAATTATGTAAACACAATACTTTTATCGTGCGACAGGAAACCCAAGATAAATATAGAAATAGTAATGGCGATGCAACATCGCCGGCCGACTTTGTGCGTTATCGCGGGTCACGCTCGGTGTAATAATTGTCACAATTTGATTGCCTCGTAATGAGCTTCGAAATCGTTGGATATTGTTATCAAAATATCTAAACAAAAAATACGCAAATCGTACAAAGTATCCAAGATATTGTTTATTCTACAAATAGGTGTAATATATGAGTTCGTAACTAATAAAATCGAGAGTAAACCTGTAACGAATAAATCTAGCAGTTTTTTCGTAAGTCTCCCTAAATAATGTACGAAATGCACTAAAAAATATGACTGGTGGCAAGTCTCCTGGGCATGATGGCATTAGCGTTGAGCATCTTAAGCATGCTGGTGGTCACCTCCCGAGGGTTTTGGCACTGTTTTTCACAATGTGTATCGGACATTTTTATTTACCACAAGAAATGTTAAAAACAATTGTGGTGCCCTTTGTGAAGAATAGAAAGGGTGACGTCTTGGACAAGAAAAATTATCGTCCAATCTCATTGGCAACGACGATTGCTAAGGTGCTGGACGGTGTGCTTAATTCTTACCTTGAAAAAATAGCTAGGCTTCATGACGTACGGTTTGGGTTTCGGTTTGGGCTATCTACTGAGAGTGCAATTGTAAGTCTAAATCACACTGTCCAATACTATACTAATTGTGGGACACAGGTGTATGGTTGTTTCCTAGACCTGTCGACGGCGTTTGACTCAGTGTCTTATTAAATATATTTAAGTTCTGGTACGCTAACCAGACAAATTGTGTAAAATGTGCCGACCCCCTCTCAAAAGAATATGTGTTGAAGAGTAGGGTAAGACAGGGAGGCTTGACGTCCACCACACTCTTCAACATATATATTAATGATCTCATTGTCAGATTGAGCAGTATGCGTGTCGGATGTCGTATAGACGGAGTAAGCACCAACAATATAAATTACGCTGATGACAGTGTGCTGCTCTGTCCAACTGCGGGGGGTCTTGACGAGATGCTGAGGGTTTGTGAGAAATATGCTGCTGAGCACGGGCTCATATACAATGTAAAAAAGACAGAATGCATGGTGTTTAAGTCCGGTAGTAAATGTCTCGATGAAGTCAATAACATTACCCTGAACGGCGTGAACACTCAACGTGTATCAAAATTTAAATATTTGTGACATATAATTACTGACGACCTTAAAGACGATGCTGGAAAGGGAACGTAGGGCTCTCTCAGTGAGGGGTAATATTTTGGCTCGCGGATTTTATCGTTGTAGCAAAGACGTAAAGGTACCTTTTTTAAAGCGTATTGCTAAAACATGTACACGGGAAATCTGTGGGACAGCTATACCAAGAAGTCATTGGACACCCTACGAGTCCAATATAATAATGTGTTCAGGATGTTGTTAGGATTGCCTCGTTTCTGTAGTGCATCGCGATGTTTGCAGAATACCAAGTTGACGGCTTTGCAATTATTCGCAAAAAAACCACATCGCTCATATTTAGGGTGCGTGGCAGTCCCAATAGCATTCTGCAAACCCTAGCAGATAGGTACACCTCTCCGCTTTGGGCCTGCTTTGGAAGAAGGTTATTTTAAAATACGTTTATTTAAATTAAATCCAAATTGACTTTATTTCGATATTTTATTTTATTTTGATTTAATTAAATTTAATTGACATTACTTGATTTCGATTGATTTTTATTTGTATTTTTGTTAGATTGTATTTTATTATAATTTTATTTCGACATTAATATTATATGATTATTATTTTTAGTTTGATTTTATTGTGAATTAATTTTGGGTTTCGATTTGATTTTGTTTTTGATATAATTTGTTTTTATTTAATATTCTTAATTACTAACCTAAGCTAAGTCATATAAACAACTTATGTATCTTTCACATCGGAAATATAGAATAATAATTATTATTATAAAATAATGAATAAGAAATTAACATGTGAATGGCAGAGTCAGGAAGAGACGCCCTAGATGAAGGTTTTTCGACTAAATTGGCGATATTTTGAAAATGGGCTACATTAAGAGTAACTTTAACCAACGAACGTGTATGCGTAGATTATGGATGTAAAGGAGACGAGAGAGGTGTGTCAGGGTCGTGCCAAAAGAAAGTCCGTAGTCTTTGCTTACCACTCTGGGTGGCAGGCGTGAGTATTTATGTATGTATTACTATGTATGTAATATTTTAATATAATGAATTTCTGCAAAGTATTGGCTAATTCTATTAATTAACAGGTACTCGTAAAATAATAACTATTTTCATGAACATTTTTTGAATTGGTACAAATTTTACATAGTCCGTAATTTTTTCAGTAGAAAATGTTTTTATGAAATAGGGGAATATTTAAATAATCAATATTTTCTTAAATTATGTTTTTCTACCTAGAATTTGAAGTAACATAAATTTAGCTTTTATTACAAATTGTTCAATTGTGAAAATATTCCACAGCTTTTTTGCAACGCCTGTAAAAGTTAAGTGATATTTACCATTTATAAATGGCCTAATAATATAGCAAGCAAATACACTTAGCAAGCAAATAAATACTTGAATACTCAAATAAAAACTCAAAGGAAGCTTGATATACACAAAAGGTTAATTGGTGAATTAACCTAATACAAGGCTGCTATAGAAAGCGCTACTCCAATGAATTTATTTAAGTCGCATTAGCATATCTAACTACACCGCTTGAATTAATTAGACGTAGTTCGTGCATACGTTGTGTTAGCATGGGTTCGGTTGACACGTACATTTTTACCTTTATAAGACGATGTGCTGACTCGCGGTTGTTTTTAAATATTATTCAATCAGCAAGCTATAGTGGGCGGGGGGCCTATATTCGAGGTTTATCTACATGATAGACTTAGAAATGAGGATACTCGCAGTATTGGTATAACCAGTATTTAAAATTAAACTTGAAAACCTATTTACTTGAAACGAGACATTTTTTTTATTTAAAATATATCAAATACAAAGCTTAAATTATTTTACCACGGTGTCGCAAAAACCTAAGAAGGTTTATCTGTACACCATGCTTCATCGACGGCACTCGATGCTCAACCTATGTACACAAATACTAGGATTCATTTTTAGAAAATGTTAATTTGTTCGAGTTTTTAGGTAATGAAAAACTGCTACAATATAAGAATGTAAATTTTGGCAGTGTATTAATGATCGTAATAGCTTATGTGGGATATACGGCGGTCGCGGAATCGAGGTGCCCTAGTTCGCGTTCCGTCTTCGGTTCGACTTTTTTCTTATTTTTCAAGTTTTTTTGTGAGAAAATCTATTATTTCGAGCCCTTTTTTTAGTATTTTTTAAATACACGAAAATTTAAATTAAACTAATTGCACTCATGATTTTATTCAAATAACCGGTTCGGTTTTTTCTATTATGTCAATAAGATCAAGAAATATTATTCGTGTTTCATCAGCATGTAATTTGTATCTAAATATAATTTTCAAAACACACAATATCCAAAAAAATACCGAGAAAAGCTCGGTCACCCAGGTACTTTCATTAATTTGCGGCAGTGGTGTACATGAAACTACAGTATGGTCAATAAAAACATATTTATTTAAAACCTTCATATTTTTGGCACCACTTGGAATATATATTATATCTTTGTATTTTTATTTCAGCACCTGATACCTGTACTATTAGGCGCTCCAGGATTATCCATTCTTACTTGGACACCCGATATAGGCTGCAACTTTACTTTAAATATAATTCAGGTCTGGATTTTGTTCATGTGCATCTTACGTTTTTTTATAGGAGAGTGGGTAAACGAGCATGCGGCTCACCTGATTGTAAGTTCATACCGCCGCTCATGAATAACTGCAACACCAGAGGAATTGCAGATGCGTTGCCGGCCTTTTAAAAAGGAGTAGGCTCTTTTCTTGAAGGTAACTAAGTCGTGTCGGTCCGGAAAAATCTCTGGTGGTAGTCGATTTCACTAGGAAGTTGTGAGAGGAAGAAAACTTCTTTTAAATCGCACACTGGTGGATTGCCAGTCATACAGATGATACGAACGGTGTCGCAAGTTTTGTTGCGACGTGTGACGGTGAAATTATGCGACTGGAATTGGCCCGAACAATTCCTCATGCGCTCCCCGTAGTAATTGCAATAAAATACGCATACAGATGCAACATCTCTACGCGGTTTCAGTGAATCGAGCCGACCGAAAATAGCCCAGTCGACAATGATTCAAACGGCTCTGCGCTAGATGCGAACAAATAGAAGGAGCTGGCACTGGGGAGCCCTAGCTCAGAGGTGGGAACAGTATTCTATGTGCGGCCGAACCTGCGCCTTGTGTAGTTGCAGACGGTGTGCCGGCATGAAATACTGTCCCGCTCTGCTGAGCACGCCAAGCTTTTTAGAGGTCAATTTGGCCTTCTCTTCCAAGTGACTGCACGTCACTCAATATATCGACGCCGAGGATTCCAATACTAGCTGAGGCAACAAGGAGAGTGCTTAGAAACTAAGGAGATACGACAAAGTGGTTCTTTTTAGCGGTTAAAGCGCAAACTTGTCTTCTGAGGGTTGAACTGGACTAGATTTAGTCGCTCCCAATCCAAGGCTCTGTTCAGCAAAGATTCGACTTCAGACACAAGTTTGTCCCGGTAATCGGAGACGTTTTACCGACAAATATTGGCACGGCCGGTGTACAGAGCATCACCAGTGCTGTCATCTGCATAGCAATAAATGTTATGGGTTTGCAACATATAATTGATATGTAGAAGAAACGGCGTTGGTGATAGCACGCAGCCTTGTGGAACACCACCATTAATAGGCTTGTAATCGGAGCTTGTACTGTCTACAACGACCTTGATGCTCCAATCTGCAAGAAAGCTGGTGATCCAAAGCGGGTTGATGAAAGCTGTCTTCCATGATTTTGGGACTACGCCTGGGAGTAGGAGTACCGGAAAAGACGCGTTAAAACTGGAGCCAACTATGGAGCACACATCCTTACTACAATTGAGAGATACCATTAGGCTTACTCGACTTGTAGATATCCAGGGAGAGGAATGCTTTGCTAACCGAGCGCTGTGTGAACTGCACTTTTGGCATGCAGCACTCACACCGTGGGATGGTCGGCGGCGTACTCCCGTCGTCGAGAGTCGAGTTGGACGCAAAGAAAGAGCCTAGCAGATCGGCTTTCTCCTTCGCGGTATGGGCCAGTGAGTCGCCCTCCCTGCGCAGAGATGGAAGAGATGGCTGACAGCAATTCCCCTGGACAGCCTTGGCGAGAGACCAGAATGCACGGGTTTCAGAAGGAAGGCGAACTAGCTTCTCGCCAATTGTGCCTATGTGCTCCGACTTCGCCTTGGCAATGACTTCTTTGAAGGACCTGGAGGCGGAATTATACTTCTTTTTTAGTGCGTTGTTGTTTACATCCCGGGACGTTGATGTCAGCCCAGGCTTGGTAGCACTCCTGCTTATAGCATGATGCTTATTTACAGGAGCGACCAAACCGTGCCTGAGGTTTGCCTCCGATGGGCACCACAAAGTAAGGAATAAAAAGTTCCATACCCTGAAGTACCACATCAGCGACAGTGAAGCCACTAACATGTCACTAATATGTCAATTCACACCTATAAATGTCAACACATCTCTTTTGACGTTAGGCGTTACAATCGTTTCCAGTTTTCGTGTCAAGCGTCGCTGCATGCAAATTATTTAGAAAATGCCAAATTGCACACTATTTACAAATAAATATGTATTAAAATTTAAACCATTGATCTTTTTAACGATGACCTTGAACGTTAATAAATTCGCTCTGTATGTCAACACAGCAAATCGGTTTTGTAGTAGTGATAATACGACGTAATTGCTTGTATGTGTGCTCCCGGCGACGCCGATCCTCGTACAATGTAAGGTTGACAGCCATTCCATTGTGTATTATAGTATATATATATATATATGTATATATA
>DWHP01004718.1:0-12391 GCA_018247895.1 Parnassius honrathi
ACCTTAAACTGTTGAGCCATTCTTGAGAAAAATACAAATTAAGTTTAAAACAGCTTTTGTATTTGATTTTTTTTGAAATAATAGTCAAATACTCAAAAATATTAAACAATACAAATAAATTGTGACGATCTAAGCTATAAAACATAATTTTTTGTACCACATAAACAAAAAGTTTCGGCTATAACTTTTTGTAAACCTAGGCGTTTTTCACGATTTGAGCAATGTAAAACGACAATAAATCTTACTAACAGTTAATTTTGTTGCAACATAACTATTATGAATTAACATGCGATTGTTTTATTATTCAGACATTTACAAGGAATTCATAGCATTACAAAATATTTTTACGTTAATATTAATTTTAAATACCACAAAATTGTTTTTTACTTCCCACTAAGAAAATTGAAAATTTAAAAAATCGATTTTTTTAAATGACTCCGATATTTCATATTCAACGTCATAATTTGGTGAAATTTGGAGAGCTTTGCATTTGAAATTAGCAGGAAGTTCCAGGGATGACCTGAGGGTCAACCAATTTTTTTAATTGGATGGCCTTTAAAATAATAATTTTAACATGGGAAGGAAACTATTAGCATTAAATTAAAAACAATAACATGTTGGACTAAGTTTTGCTTAAAATCTGAATGATGACCTATGAACATGAAACTAGACCAAGATTTGATGAAATAATTGCAAAAGATGATGAAATGATTGAATATCAATATACGGCGTATGGTGACGGCATAAAAGGAAATAGCGGTATAACTATCTCGTTGTAAATAACACATTCATACAATCGTTCATTTCGGCTTGTCAAAACAGAGCGTGCACTGCTGTGCTCCGGACTGAAGGGCATGACTAGAGGGTCTAGAGGTAGTGAGGAATTTCTTTATAATCCTCAGAGGTGACGACTCGTCTATAGCTTTCTTTGTTTTTTCAAGTTTGGTTGCCAGTGCCATGGGCTACAGTGGCCACTTCAGGTGGGCTGGGGGTTCTTTGATACTTCACTTACCTTAAAAACAAAATATAACGTACTAAACCAAACTTGTAAATTTCCACACGTAAAAGATGCCCTGTCTACGAACGAAACGTTTGGTAATAGGGTCGATTGGGTAGATTAGATTCAAATTCAGGTGCTGAACGCAAAACATGTCGTTTTTAGAAATAGTATTTCTAAATAACCGTGCTGTAAACTATTTATAGGTTGTAGATCATAACAATATGTTAACCCTTTTAATGGTTTGCCCTTTTTTTCTTTTAAAACGTGTATGTTTGTACTGAAACAACTGTGTTAATATTTTATAATAGGCCATAAATAAATGATGCATGTCGTGCGCTCGTTATGTTAACCAAGTGTATAATTTTATTGTTAGTAAACATTGTCAAAGAATTTCAGTACTTAACTCAATTGCGTTGTATTCACCGTTTCACATAGGCCTCTGTGTAAAATTAAATTAGTGTTTCTAGCACGTGCAACGCTCACCCGCCTTCCGTGTCCTAACACTTGTTTCATACAAATAGTTCGTTGAATATTTCACAGAAAAGATTACTAGTTCCGTTGGAAATAACAATCAATCGTCGCTAACGAGGGTTCTTTTACCTTTCCACAGACAGGCTATAATTAAATAAAATTGCTAACGTAACCGCATTTGTTTGCGTAAGCATTAGTTTTAATTTAGTATAAGTTTTCTTTTCAATTCTTGGCTACGTTTTTCGCTGCCGTTGTGTGTGTTTGATAAAAATATTTAGTATAACTACAAGGTTTTAAATAGAATCATTTAATAAGTGATAACGTAAGTGATTCATTCCTTACTTCATTCATTATACTATATACTTAGATATTACACTTTAAAAAGTCAACTCTCGAACATAGGTGCCCATAGCTGTCTAAATATTAGTTTGTTATACAACATAGCTGTCTAATATATTAGCCTTCATTGCCAATATTGGCAGGAAACAGATACAAGAACTTTATTCAATATAGATTATAATTGATACTTATTTAAAATCACTCTTTTGTTTTATTACCACCGGTTCGAATAAAAACCTCTGTCCGGTAACTAACAAAAATGGTTTTTTTTGTTAGTTAGTTAAGCGGGACTTAAAAAATTACAGTTTACATTCATGGTATGTGTACACAATGAACCAACACAAAACAAATTAGAAATAGCTCGGAGGCGATCACCTTATTCCCAGGGCTGTTATCATCCATAAATTCCTTATTATTACAATAACCCTTTTCGTACAAACTTAGTTTAATAAAGTTTTGAACTTTGAGCAGGTAAAATTTTGTATATCAGTAGGTTTTATAACCATAAGGTTGAAGATGATGTTGCCGACTCCTATTTACTTTTTCTCAGTCGCCTTTTACGATATCCGTGGAACGATACGGGGCAGTGGATGGATTATTTAACACTGCCACTGTACATGAATATAATAATAAATAATTCAAAGTATAATATTTCTCAGTGAATAAGTTTGCTTTTGCCTGATTCAATTGAAACCTATCACAGCATTAACCTGCCGGATATATTTTTTAATCATTATGAATGTTGCTTGCGTGCAGTCGTTTAAGGGCAATTTGATAATGTCAGACACGACATTAGCTTTAGTTAAATAATAGACTGTTAGTTACACGCATAATGAATAGCGTAATCTAAGCTGCAAATCCCTTTAATAAATCCATGAATGGCGTACTTGATTAACAAAGTCTTCCGAACATTGAAAAGTAATACATTCTGATTTCAAATATTGAATCATAGATCCATAAATTGCTAATGTAGCGTTACTATACAAATATTTGCATATATTATGCTATTGAAATGATCTCGGATATATCGTAGACTTGGCAAGATTCGATGTTCAGCGCCTGCCGACTGATTTTCATAAGCAAACGAACACATTTGCACATAAATATTATATTGATTATATACTAGCTATCCGTCCGCTATAAGTTAATGATAATCAATGACTTAAGTAATATTTTTTCAAAATCCTTTTCTTTCTATGGTATATGAGTGACAAGCGAGCAAACATTCCGTCTAGTGGTAAGTAGCTGCTGTAGCCCATAGACATCTACAACTATCCTCGACCACGATGCAAAATGCAGATGTGTTGTCAAGCGTGGGACTAAGGTTGAATGCCTCGTTTCCAGTAAAGAGTCTCCGGTTTCCTACAAGTATCTTTATATATTTCACAACGTCTTAATTATATGTCATAGTTAATAATATTAATCTATTACAGTAATAGACACTTTTTTTAATAAATTACTTTATATTAAAAATACACCTACAAAACATAAAATTAAAGGTAACGAAATTTAATAGTTTTAATTCAGGAGTTTAATAACTTAAGTTATGAGTATTTTACATTTATAAAGGTGGGATGAACAGTGAAATAAAAGATAAGAAATAATCTATGTTTTGATGAATGGTTAAATAAATTGTCAGTCCATTTGTTCACAAGACAGTCTTTGTCCACCATATTACTGGTACAAATATAAAGTCTCCACTCATAATGTTATGTCAGATCAATCAAATTTATTTTTAATACAGCAACTTGGTAATATATATTTTAAAGTAGTACTCGAAGCTTGAAATATTCCCTGATTGCTTTGTACTTGCTCGATAACGTTTCGTGAGTTGGCGGTCAGCAACTGTGTCATATACAACCGAAATTATAATAAAAGAGATACTATATATATTCAGCGGCGAACAACCGCAGGCTGATTATTGTGATCTTCGTCTAATATTCAACGAGAATTATAACGTAAAATTATACGTTGACGCCCTACGATTACTATAATTCAAATAAAAGAAGAAAAAATACCAAACCTTTAGTTAATAACAAAACAATAATAAAATAATGAACAGGGTGGTCCCAAATCCTTAGAGGAAACTTTGTATAGTATGAAATGTAATATATTCGTAACGGCAATAAGAACTCTGAATACTTCAGTCGTTCCTCAACAATTTTGTATTAGAAAACAAACAAACTTTACCTTCTTGCTTGTGTGACAAAATACTTTTAAAGCTGAAATGATTTAAGGGCATTTAGAAGTATGTTATTTATTTCCTGTGAAGAAGACGTCATGTCTCATATACTACACTGGGTTTTACATACATATTGTAATTGAGAAAAAGAAATAAAAAAATCAATCCAGTTACAAATTAAAATATTACATTAAAGAGATTTAAAATTTTATTTCTTAAGAAATAATGTATAGAACGATTAGTTCATTTTACAGCATTTTACATAAGTATTAAACCTATATCTTATCTATTTAAATCTACGTCTTCCATCAAAGATATGTACTTATCATGACGAGTATTCAGCGAAGTGTAAATCTATATCTTTGATTACATGATATGTGTATAATCTATATATCTATATACGTGTCACGTCGAGTATTCACCAGCAATGTGAGCCGCAAAAGGTTAAAGTTTACTGTTTATATTGTTGATATTTTCTACCACTACGCATTTATTATACAAGTTAGCGGTCGGGGAAAATTTCCTTCCACAATATTTGCGTATAATATTGTTGGTATTATGTTAATTTATTAAACCAAACTAATTTTGATGGAGGTTTTTGATACCACAGTGCCCCCTTCCTCTGACCATGGATACTGTAAAGCGCCTGCAAAGTCAGGAATTAAAAAGATCAAATTAAATGCTATAAAAAAACTCACTGTAAATTTCAAAGTACGCGAGCAAATAGGATTGATCCCCGCCGGCACCAATGAAATTGTTAATTGTAATTTTAAGTGCTGATTTACCACATGCTCGGCGGTGAAGGAAAATATCGTGAGGAAACCTGCATGTCTGAGAAATAAGAAAAAAATTCGAAGTCGTGTGAAGTTCGCCAACACGCATTGGGGCAGCGCGGCGAACACTTCCTTCCTCTAAGAAATGAGGGGAGGCCTGTGCACAGCTGTGGGACGTATAAAGGCTGTAACTTTAACTTTAAACGTTATAAAATCCGTAAAATTAGTTTCATGTAATATTAAAAAAAAAAACATTACGTTGATTAATACGGTTCACCGAGAAGTGTCTGCGTAAGAATATCCACTAATACGCGTAGTCTTGAAGTTTGTTGTTGATATTCATGACAGCTTGTCAGATCTTTGGCTGTTGCTTCAATATCATAAAATGTTTATCGCATTGTTTGGACATATTCTTATAATTAATCATAAAAGGTATATTAGATGATTGCAGCGACGCGCTAGTCGCTTGCACTCGTTATAGTATTCCATTCCACGTAATTGTCATTAATTCCGTTTCACGCATTTGACGTATTGCTTGCTTGATGCAATTAATTTGATAAATATCTCGCATGTAGTTTTAGATAAATATAACATGTGTACTTTTCTTTTACGGACAGATTGTCGTACGCGTCCAAAAAATCTGCAGGCGACATAAATATCACAGTTTGGTCGTGAGAAGCAGAATTTCTCACGTAAATCGAACAGTAGTAGACCACTAGCCAACGGAATAATGAGAATGTTATTTCGATTTCTGACGCAGTGTACGACGTACGATTGTATAATTCAGCAGTTGAAATTAGTAAGCTGATACTGGGGTGCTCCATCGAGAGATTAGAACAGTATTCTCTATGAGGCCGAATCTGCGTAAAGCTGCAAGCGGTAGTCCGGCATGAAATCCCGTCTCAATCTACTGATGCCAGTTTAGCCTTCCCTTTCAAGTGCCTACGAATTTGAACGTCTTTCTAAATGTCATCGCCAAGGGTTCTGTTGCTGGCTGAGGTAACGAGGAGAGTGCCTTGAAATCGAGGAGAGACAACAAAGGGGTTATTTTTGTGTTGAATGCGCAAACCTGTATCTTTTGGAGGTTAAACTTTAGTCACCGCCATTCCGAGACTTTGTTCAACCAAGATTCGACTTCAGATACAAGTTTGTTCCGACACTCAACGACGTGTTCCCTAGAAATATTAGCACGGCCGGTGTATAAAGCATCAGTACTGTCGTCTGAATACCAATGAATATTACTGGTATGCAATACAGGTAGCACGTAGTCTTGTGGCTCAACAGCATACACAGACTTGGAGTCGGAGCACACACCATCAAATAAGACCTTAACACTCTGATCTGTAGGAAAACTTGTAACTCGATTGCATAATTTCTGGGGAAGCTCAGATGAGCGGGAAACTTTGAAAGAAGTCCTTTGTGCCAAACCCGATCGAAGGCCTTCGCTATGTCCAAACTAACCATCATGGCCTTCCCCTTGGTCTCGACTACCTCCGCCCATCGGTTATTGGTGAGTCGGGTAGACAAAAAGACCAACAACTGAGCCACTTCAACTTAAACTGTATTGCCCGCATGAGTTTGCAGTTAATAATGAATACTACTTTGTAGTTGGACGGGTTCGAGTGGTCTCCTTTTTTAGGCATCGTATGCACTAAGGCTGTATTACATGAACCTGAAACGACGCCTATAGAGAAAGAGAACCAGAAAGGACGTGATAGAACAGACGCCGATTCTGGAGCATACGTCTTCAATTCAATTCAATTTAGGGGATTCCATCAGGTCGACTTTTGGACGTCCAGGGACAAGAGTGGTTAGCGCACCGAGCGCTGTGTAAACAGCACGTTCGGCATGGTCGGTGATATAAATCCCCGTCATCAAGACAGAGTTAAATGCAAAAAGAGGTCCTAAAGGATCGGCTTTCTTATTTGCGGCGAGGTAAAGTCATCGTGCCGCCGATAGGCACTACGGATTACGGGATCAAAAGTTTCATCCCTTGAATCACCACATCGGCGACAGAGTCAGCAACGAATTTTTCGGAATCATCTAGCGAGAAGATAATACGTCCCCCATGGGTAGGATGCAAAAAAAGCCCACATATTATCCCAATCCGCCGACTTATAGTGTCGCACATGGCGGCAACCTACAGAACGTGCCCGCAATGAGCAAGTGATAGACACTCTGCTCCTAATCAGTAAATGATTCGAAGAACCAAGAGGAGCATCGTCAGTGAACTGGTAGCCGTCCGGATGCGAGGTCAGCAGAAGGTGCAACAGGGAAGGTATTACACCCCACATATGGAATCTACGTGGGCAATCTGTGTGTCATATCAGATTGTGGCAGATTGGCATATACCAAAGCAAAACCGTAAACAGATTTCCCGCATGAAGTAGTATGAGAACTGAGCCATTCGACCGAGAGTAGAAATTTGTGCGTTTTTCTGTATGAAATTCTGTGTTTTAGTCTATACGAAATTCTGTGTTTCATTTTCGCCAACGAAATAATCGGTTACTGATTGTCATTTGTAACGTTTCACGTTTATTTGACATCAAGTAAAATGAATATACCGTCTTAATGGATTTACTTAAAATAGTACGCTTAGGCGATGATGGGATGCTTGGATACGCGAGGCCCCCTTTTGCGCGGGGCCTGTAGCAATTGCTACTTCTGCTACATGGTTACTCCAGCACTGGCTTTGACGTTAGTGGTAATGGTATGCTACGGTTCTAAAAGTAATCTAATAAATATAATAAATCGTATAGAGACTTTGGGAATGATTAAAAAGTCTCCATTGTACTTTTGTGCTGGAAGAAGGTTTTTAAATTGTTGAATACTTCCACCCGTCGTTATTGTGTGAAAGAGCAAATATCAGCGAAGCGCACGTTTCATTTTTCGCACAGTTCCAAACCGTTCTCGTTATAATTGATTTTACGAATTGTGCCTTTACTTTGTTTGTTGTACACTTGGTCCATTGTCAATTTGTAAATGAAAATTGTATTTTTGATGGCAACGCTATGTTCGGGATTATATTTTTTCCCCTGGTGTATTTTTAATAGTAATTTGGCTATATTATTATTTAATATTGTTTTATGCGTTTGAGTTTATTTTAGAAATAGAAATTGGAATCGTTTATCCTGCATGTTTATCTAGATAAGATCAATTTTGTAAAATTTGTTTAGAATATTTCGTTCAAGAAAAATTTTAATGATATTTGTTAAAGAATGCTAACGTAAAATGAGAACTGAAGGGAGAAAGACATAAAATTACTTTTTTGGTATTTTATAATTTGTCTTTCACAAGACCGGTCAGCTATTGATAAATATCCTGCTAAAACAGAGTAAAAGAATGATAAAGAATTTATGTATGCGAGCTTAGAATCCGCATCCTGCTCTACTTACAATTTGAAATAGAGCTTGCTCAATATTTCATGATTTATTGCTAGCAAATACCGACCGTATCTGAGAGTTGAGGGTTGACCGTGTCGACATCACGTCACTCTGACACGTAATACCGCGCCCGTACGCCGTGTCGCATCATCCAGTTACTGCTTTTATCGCGTTATTCTCTTAATAAACTATAATTAATCGGTCATGAATGAATAACAAGTATACACAAGACACGACAGATCCAATATAAGAATAAAATTATTTTTATTCGCTTAAGAAATCGATCTTTGATATATATATAAAAAGTAATCATAATTGCTTGACCGCAAAAAATAATTTATTACAAATTGAAAATGACTATCGTTTAATTTCACTTTTTGTAAACCTCAAAACACCAATAGTTTCTTATTTTTATCTAGACGTTTTATTTTATTTTTCTACGAATTTCTTTATTAATTTGTTACTTTGTCTAGTTACAGCAAATAATTGGATAAAAGAAGGGAAGAAAAACGCGAAACTGTCGACCCACACCCATTTTCGTAATCAGGAGTTTTCTCGAAGAACCTAAAGGGCTCGTCGCGCGCAATAATTAGGTTAATAACACATGAGACAGTAACGTATAACGAATGTGCTGTAACATAGAGAGATGTGGACCATTGGAAAGAATAGTGTTATAACAGTTATTGGAGCGGATGAAATCTTTTGAAATTTTAATCCGCAAACATATTATTATGGCTTATTTAAATTTGTTTTTCCTGTCGCCTGCGTCATCGAGCGATAGCCTAGTTGGCAAATACCGCAGTCATGTGACGACTAACACTCGTTATTTTACAGTATGTAATATCAATTGGCACCGAGAGATTTGTTCTGAAATATTTCGTGGTTTAATTAACGAGCAAGTGGTTTGATTTAGGTATTCTAAACGAATATTTGGTATATAAAACGTAAAAATTATTTAAAATATTATTGTTCTCATCATCAATTTATCAGTTTCCGTCAAGATAATGACAACCTATTAAGCAAAACATTGTCATCTGAGTCACGATAAAAATATCCATCATCCTATATCCCACAGTAAGTATTATAAAAGCATAATAGCTGGTAAAATTCTACGAGTGGGATACACGAGTATAGACGGAATATTAATCGTTTAAAAATGTGTACCATTAGCAAGAAGTGTTGTCCAAAATGTAAATAACATAGGAACTACCATCATCATAAGCTTGCTAAGCGTAGTCATTATTCATCATCATCATTACAACCCTTCAAAATTCCATTGCTGAACATAGGCGTCCCCCAAGGAATGCCACAAAGTACGATCCAAGCCATCTGCATTCATCGACTTCATGCATGTCTTACCAGGACATCACTCCATCTAGTGGGGGGTTGCCCTACACTACGCCTGCCGGTACGAGGCTGCCACCCGAGAGCCTTTTTCCCCCATTGGTTGTCAGTTCTTCGAGCTATATGGCAGTGAAGGACCACGTCTCAGATCCATAAGTAATCACTGGCAACACACACTGGTTGTACAATTTAGTTTTAAGGTTTTGAGGTATACCTGACGAGAAGATGTGTCGTAGTTTCCCGAACGCTGCCCAGCTGAGTTGAATCCGTCGATTGACCTTCAGACTAAGTTGGACTTACCTAGTCGGACTATTTGTCTATTAAGTATGACCTTTTTTGTCCATGTTCGTCTTAAAACCTATCCATTGGGAGACACTATTGAGGTCGTTGAGCGTAGTGCTTGGGTCCTCCAGCGGTTCTGCCATAAAGACTATATCGTCAGCAAATCGAAGGTAAGTGATGTACTCGTCATTGATGTTAATACCGTATTCTTTCCAGTCCAGCATCTTGAAAACGTCTTTCAATGCAGCGGTGAACAGTTTCGTGGATATACCGTCACCCTGTCTTATAACTCTCTGCAGTTGGATAGGTTTTGTACTCTGTTTCTGTACTCGGATAGTCATCGTAGCCCTACTATACAAGTACTTCAGCACACTCACGAGGTGACAGTCAATTTAGCACTGCTGAAAGGACTGTAGTCCCGCCCAAATTTCGACGGAATCAAAGGTTCACATACGCCAGGCAAAGTAGCGGATTGTACTCTTCGGTAGTCGGATTGTGTCTTCGGCCAAGCATAGTGGCTATAGAAAATTATCCTAACGTTTTAAGTAAGATACATTTTGGGTGGCCGGAAATCAGTACATCGTAATACTTATTGGCTAATTGTCCTAAGTGAAAACCGTTTCTAAATGTATGCCAAACGCTTCACTACACCGTACACTCCGACAATCGCTCTTAAATCATTAACTTTGCCTCGTGGTTTAGGGTACGGAATATAAGCGTCGTAAGTTCAGATTATCCGATTGACTAGTATTGCCAACAATATTTTCGTTTTGATCGATCCTTTCTCTTAAGTCGCAGGGAGTGGTTTGGGCTATTTCCTGTGTATTGACGGTAAGCGTCTATCTTCAAGTCTTGTTAAATAATTCATAACAGAGTCCTAGGGGGAATATTTACTTTAAGTGACAGTTTTGTGGTATTTCTGACCTTGACAGCACTCGCAGTCCATCAGGTCCTAACATCATAGGATTGTCTCAATCCTTTATGCTCTTTGACTCAGGAATTGTTGGTGCATTAATAGTACAATACACAGACATACAGCTGATGCCCTTACTGCCTACAGTTGATGGGGGTTAAGTTTTTCTCAAACCAAAAATTTGGGTGGTTCATTGAGTCCAGGTCCAAAACAGCTGCAAGGAAGTTAGGTGTCTATGCAAAGTTCGGTCGTGCATGTTGCTGCTCTATATTATGGCTGGTGTATGTAAAAATATTGATTTTGGCAGGAATTTTTATTAATGATTTAAAAATATTTTTAAATCCTAATAAACTGATTTTTATGATAAATAGACATTTATATGGTAAAACCGGTTAAAACCATTAAATAGATTTTCGGTCTTTCGTTTATAATTATGTTCTTTTTTTAATTTTTTGTTCGCTTCGCTTCTGAGTGCATGACAGCAAGTTTGTTTTAGATGTCTCATCAATCTGTTGGTTCGTAATAACAAACGTGTATATAGCAACGTGTGATACTTAGCGCTGCTTTAACTATAATGTTAATGTGTTATTGAAATCCGGAAAATTCTTTGTGTGAACATTAAAGTACATTGTGTACGCGACAGCTTTTTGATGACAAAGTAACAAAGTCTGTACTTTAGTTTTCGCTGCATGGCCGATTTTTCGCAGCGGCCTCGGTTACTATAGGGGGATATTTGGGGTTTTTAATCTTAGCTTGCCACAGCTCTCTATTGTACATAGTTTTTAAATGGAGAAATATTTGTTTTCACTAATTAGTATACAAAAAAATTATTCTTGAATGTCCAAACGTCAAAGCCTATGCAACAAAATCAGAGTCACATTTTTTCTTCATCGATAAATAAAAAAATGATTATGAGAAGTTTACGCTTTAAAAATAACAAAACTTAATGCCATCTTTTATTGAGCACTAAGTTCCGTGTTCAGTAATAGATGAATTATCGGAATTTGCAGGGACAGGAACAGCAACAGGAACGACCAATATAACTGCTGTGACCAATATAAGTACTGTCAACGATAATATGAAATGAAAATGAAAGATTTCACGTCTAAAGGTTTAAAACTCTTAGAAGTAACGCGTATATAGTTTTTAAATAAGCTAGTCGCTTATTCGCCACGATTAAGGGCAGATTTGGTCTGCTGTTTGGCGTAGGCCTTTTCATAATTGTGCCTGGTAATAGAGTTGACCATACTCACTATGCTGGCCTGATGCGTTGGTGCAAGCAAAGTGAATGCCGAGGGCACAAAACTTACTGATGTTGTCCGTCACTCATAATTAAATTAGGTATTTTTGGATGGGTTTCCCGCCACCATTCGGTCGTCAAAGCCTAGTCCGTCCATTAGCAGGCTGCACAGTATACAGATCAAATGTTAATGTCAACCTTATGGGTATGGTCGTAAAAAAGTGTACATAACGCACTGGAAGATATAACATGCGATAATACAATAACGTACTGGAACAATATAAAGATCTATGTTCACTTGGAAATAGGTTCTAGTAAAATCCATTTTAAAATATTATCAATTACTTATTTTCATGAAATTAAGATTTAATAATCAAAACCGAATCTTAGACTATGCATAGCTTGCATGTTTGCGAAACTAAACACCAAAATAACACAACACAGTAGAATTAAAGCCTTTAACA